>JAESUZ010002005.1:0-77920 GCA_017311185.1 Proteles cristata cristata | reverse complement strand
CTTATCGGAGACTGAAAACAGAAACTACTTAAAAAGGCAGCCTTCTCAAAGTCTGGAACATTAGCTATTTCTACAGATCAGTCCGGTGCTTATTTAGATGAGGTTTCTCTAACATCCCACTGCCTCAATTACTTGGGGAGTCACCACTCAAATAAGGATTTCTGAGGACACATTTTTCCAAACTGACCAACAGCTTAAGTGGTACAATTTATAAACCGTCAGAGAGAACTTTGTCTTCTAGGAATCATAATATGTTTTTAGCTTTGCTTCCACAATTACACTAATTCAATTTCATCACCGCTGTTTTCTGAGTGACTACAGCCAATCCTTCCCTAGGTTCAGGGGCATCTTCAAAGCTAGGAAAGCTCCTAGGAAAACCCAGCGCTCAGCGTCAACTCTCTCTGGGCCTCCAGTCCTGCTCTGAGTTTTTACCCTGGTTGTGAGACCTGGGCTTTTGGTAATTCCTGTGATTCACATACCTGGGTTAGCTCCAGCCATCCTGGCCTCTCCTGACACTCTGTCTTGCCTGCCTGAGTTCCTGTCTTGGTTTCCTGGCCAGAATTGTAGTTCTTCTGGATCGCCTTGCTGCTCCTCCTTTGGGTCCTGCCCCCGAGCGGTGGATTAGAAAGCCAAGTTCTTAACTAGAGCCAGATGGGCTCAGCCGCCATCAGATGTCCCAACTGGGCACATATCTATCTCCCCCACTAGACTTCGCACTCAAGAGCAAAGACCTTATCATATTCACCTGTCTTCCACAGACCGGCACACAATGGCCAGCATGTGGAACGCCCAGAGGGGACTGAGTGAGTAGACCTCTATGATATTTATCACCTGCTGCCATGTTTACTTAAACCTGGCGTTATGCCCACAAAAATAAATGTCTTCCTATTACCTGCCCCTGGGATTTTCTCTGAAACACCAGCCCCAATTCCCTAAGTCTCCTTAAAGGTGAGCAGACAAGTGCCTAGTTTTTGTGTTTAAAGTGCATAAATGATTATTAAATCTAATTTCCACTGTTCTTCTTAAACCTCTCAATCCTCCCAAAGCTGCTAAGAAGAAATAATTCTTTTCTCCTAAAATATATATATATATATATATATATATATATATATATATATAAGTTTCCCGATGTCTCCAGTAGACAAATCTTTTCTCAGTATAGTAAGTGTGTTAAAACATCAAGAAATCCCTTTTATAAGGCTTCTTTGGCCCAAGTGAAGAAAGGTCGATTTTGAATTCAACTGGAGCTCAGTAACACATTAAGATTTTATACTTCATTTTAGGTTTTTCTAGCTAAAATAATAGAGCAAAGCAGCTCTCCTTCTCTGAAAGATCAGACTGTAAATAATGAAAAGAGGTGCTGGCCAGGCAGATGGCATCATGATAGTGTTCACGAGAGAGGAGAGTCTGATAGAGGCGTCTTTGGGCTCGTTGGCTTAGATGGGCCCATGTGGTAGATGCCCACGAGATGAATGGGGGCCCCTCGGCCTGACATTCCTTCCTCCTTTTATATGCGGTGGAACTCAAATTCTCCACCTTTATATAGTCTTTCAGACCAGTCTTCCCTCAATAAAAAAGACGTCCACCTTCACTAATGCTGGCAGGAGAGGAAGGGGCAGGGCTCATTCCTACAGCTGCCACTGTCACTGCTAGATACTGAGGGGGGTCTTTGACCCCGGAGGGACACAGGGCGGACGTGCTTGTGTTAGGGAGCTTGGCGGAGCCATCTAGCTTGTTCATTTACCGTGTGTGAACAGAACGCATAAACCACAGGGCTGCGTATGCCTTCTGCACGGAACAACGTGCAGGAAGGAGTTCTGTAAACAGCATGCTTCAAGTGTTGCTTTTATTGCTGCTATTGAGATGATAAACCCTTGTTTTGGGGGGCGGGGAACAGAAAACAAAAAATCCACCTTAAAAACGCATTCCTTTTGGGCGCCTGGGTGGCTCAGTTGGGTAGGTGGCTGCCTTTAGCTCAGGCCACGAGCTCCTTGCAGTTTGTGAGTCTGAGCCCCGCACTGGGCTGTGCTGACAGCTCGGAGCCTGGAACCTGCTTCAGAATGTGTCTCTCTCTCGCTCGCTCTGCCCCTCCCCTACTCACACTCTTGTCTCTCCAAAAATAGAGAAACATAAAAAAAATTCATTTCTTTGAAAGCTGCCTGCTATCTTTTAGAAGGCAAATAGATCTTGTAAGGGAAAGCCATTAAACTTGGGTAGGAATGAGGGTTGTTTTTTTTTTTTTTTTTCATTTCGAAAGAGAGAAAGAGAGAGAACAAGCAGGGGAGGGGCAGGGGTGAGGAGAGAATCCCTAGCAGGCTCCGCACCATCAGCACAGAGCCTAATGCGGGACTCGATCACACAAACCATGAGATCATGCATGACCTGAGCTGAAACCAAGAGTTGGATGCTCAACTGACTGAGCCACCCAGGCACTCCTGGGTAGGAATGAGTTTATCTCCTGGGGCAGAGCTGGGGTGGCCTGGAGAAGACAAGCAGATACAAAATGGGGCACTGGATATTTTTGTTTCGCCTCAGATGGATACTTGTTAACGTAATATGGGATACATGCATGACCGTCCACATAATTTGTGGGGCCAGGCACAAAATGAAAATGCGGGATCCCATGTTAAAAAAAAACTACTAAGAATTTCAGGGGTGCCTGGGATGCTTCAGTCAGCTGAGTGTCCGACTTCAGTGCAGATCATGATCTCACAGTTCATGAGCCCCACTCATGTGCACCCTCTCTTGCTCTCTCTCAAAAATAAATAAAAACATTAAAAAAAAAAAGAATTTCAAGTAGGCAATGGCAGAGCATTAAACCAAGCGCTGACCCTCCTAAGTGCAGGGCGCTCTATGACTGCAAGGTGGCATGTTCCTAAAGCCATCCCTGGGCACAAGGCTTGAGGTGGAATACATCAGGACATATTTCATCTTCATTACTGGGAAAGCAATTCAGAAGATGTATTCTACTGACTGTGAGCTCCACAAGGTCGGTGCTTGTATCACATGCGTCTTTGTAACACATGCAGCTTTTGTCAGTCGTGCGGCAGCACCACATGGTTTTTGCACATACTGTTTACGCCCTATGCCTGGAATGCCTTTCAATTCCCTGTCTGTTCTTTACAACTCAAATCTTCGTTGACCCTTAAAGCTTTGGTTGAGGCATTCCCTCTTCCCCAAGCTCTCCTGGGGACCTTTGCCCCAACCCCATTCGAGGCCGGCATGGTCCTCTATGATAAGATTATGGCTCCCATCCTTCTCATTTAGAAATGTATGTTACACCCACAAGGGACTTCAGAGAGCTCCAGCCTCTCTGGAGTCTAAAAGATCAAAAGTCTGAGACTAAGAAGGAAAGGCAGAGTGTCCCATAGGTACTTTATCCAGCCTCCTGTCTAGCAAAAAGGCTCCAGTGCTTTCAAGGTGCCCGGATGAGTCAGTGTGTGAACACAAAGGAACACGCATCACGCTGGAGGGGAGCCTCTGCTTTCTGACTGGTTGGTGTGAACCCCCTAGAATGGCAGCAGCAACCTTCTGAACAGACATGGCTTTACTCTTTCTTTGACCTATGCTACCTCCAATCCCCTCTTTCTTTGAACTCCCAAGGATTAATTGCCTCGGAGAAACTGAGGTAGTAAAGGAAAAAAAAAAAAAAGAGCCAAATTCAGTATTTGGAACAGACAGGAATACTTACGCTCTCATGGGATTGGAAGGCTATTTTGGCCACCATCTGAGCATTCCTCAGAGCCAAAGAACTTTACTGAATGTAATGCAGAAGTGTTCGTTTTCCTGACACAGAGAACAGGCAATATTGTTAAAACATCAGACCAACTCAGATTTCTGTGAATTTGAGCAAAGAATTCCAAGCCTCACTCTCAATAAGACTTCATCCACTGCATTATAACAATCAAGCATGCACCACTCTTGAAATATGGTTATTATGGCATCGGGAGACAGGCAGATCACTTGACGCATACTCTCAGTCTAGCCTTTTGGGGTTCATTTTGTGCTGAAATCTCTTCTGGTGGTCATTAATTTTTTTAAAAAAGAAAGAAACAAAAGAAAAATCACATGCTGATGGCTTTGCAAATAACAGCAGGCTGGAGATTCAAAACGCAAAAGCAAAAAATGTCCTAAGTGCATTCTGCCTCGACTGTAGAGAGGACCGTTAGACCCGCGTATAGTAGGAAGGTCTGGCGTGGTAACAAAACAGAGCCAGCAGTCTGTTTGGAATTTTGTAAGTTATTTATTTATTTTGAGAGAGAGAGGGAGCTCGAGCAGGGGAGGGGCAGAGAGAGAGGGAGAGAGAGAATCCCAAGCAGACTCTGTGTTGTCAGCATGGAGCCCAACGCAGGTCTTGAACTCATGAACCAAGAGATTATGACCTAAGCAGAAATCAAGGGTCAGACGCTTCACCCACTGAGCCACCCAGGTGCCCTTGCTTGGAATTTAACTACATTTAAAAGCACCATGAAAGACTACCAATGTTTGAAAGGAGAGCTCCAAAGTCATATTGAAGGCCACCTCTTTTACTAGGTGAAGTCTTACATGGTCATTTAATGGGAGAGGTAAGCCTTTTGTTCAAGCCCATCTATGTGTCCATTCCAAAGAGTCTACCCTGCAATAATGGCATCACTGCTTTCATCTGAAGTGTACTCATGTAGGACATCTTCCCTTACAAGCAACTAGCTGAATAAACAAGAATGTCCCCAGTAAATGAACTAGGAGATCTGAGCGTTAATGATCAAGGTTAGCAGGAGAGGCAGACCTGATCAATGAGTTCTGAAACTTTCTTGTAAGGACTACCTCACAAGAAAAAAACCTGTGACAACAGAGTTCACCAAAGGGGTTTCTTTTTATTCAAAGAGAAATGCCTACCACCAAGAGCTTTTCATCTTAAGCAGACATAGAAATTAGACAGATAGGTGGTCCCAGTCTTTGGCCCATGCAGAGATGCTCTTTGAAATATATTCTGTACTTGGCGTCGGGTTCCACTGACAGTATTCTAAGAAATGAAGCTGCTGCCGCCCCTTTTCCTATGTTGGTCAATGGAGGTTCATTGGTCTAATTCTGCATCAAGATATGCTTACTAACATGTGTTTTTACATGCATCTTTTGGCCAGCAATCTGGCAAATCCATATAAAGTCTAGTGCAATTTTATAAAATCTTGCAGGGGAAAAAAACACATTTCTCTCCCTCTTCTAAGGAAAGAAATGGCAAACGTGGTTTTCAAATGCTGACAGCAAAATTGGCATTATCTTAACAAATAGCCATCTTTGGGAACTTCAACTACATCTAAGTCATCTCCTGAAGCTTTCATTTCAAGGGATTTTAATTAAAAGGTCAAGAACACTAAAATACAATACAGCATGTATTAGCACATCGCAGTTAAAGAACACTTACAGATACATTTTGTCAAGGCTGTAAAGATTCTTTATACCTCAGGCACTCTGATGAACTTCACTAATAGGTCTCTTAAGCTTTTCTTTTTTATATATTGTCTCCATGAAGTCTGCATTCTAAGTTTAATTGCACATGAATGAATTAACCATCTAGGGGTGTGTGTGTGTGTGCACGCGCGCGTGTGCACGCTTCAAGACAGTGAGAGAATGTAACAAAGAAAGAGAAAATGGGCCTAGGGGAGAAAACAGCCCTTAGTGACAACTCCATTTCTGTCAGCCATTTTCAACATACTTAATCGTAAATCCCAAGCCTTATAACCCCTTCCCCAATGTGAGAGTCAATACAAATAGAACATGCAGTTGAATACTTAGCTTGCTGAAGTTCTGGACTTCATGGGATCACGCATTCTGTATCTTAAATATGGTATATAAAGTAAGCACATTGCTAAGAGCAAATGCCCTCAATCACTGAGAGAGAAGTCAAGAAACCCTAGTTTGTACACACACACATGCACGCGCGCGTGTGCGCACACACACACGCACACCCCTGCAGTTCATGAAAAGTTAATAGCATTACCTAAGGAGGCATCGTATACAAAATAATATATTAAGAGCCAACTGTGTGACAGTGTCCATCCTGCAACAGTCATGTACGAGTTGTGTGGTACTTTTTTTTTTTTAATGTTTATTTATTTTTGAGAGACAGACCATGAGCATGAGCAGGAGAGGGGCAGAGAAAGAGAGAGACAGAATCTGAAGCAGGCTCCAGGCTCTAGGCTGTCAGCACAGAGCCCGATTCGGGGCTTGAATCCACAAGCCATAAGATCATGACCTGAGCCGAAATCAGACGTTCAACCGACTGAGACACCCAGGTGCCCCGTGTGGTTCTTAACATTGTGCTTACTAATTTTCACCCTGTGGACACAGGGTAATGATGTTGATCCCGTGCTTGCAGATTTACAAAACTTGTTTCAAAGCCCATGTGCATCTATTCTTCATTTCATCACTCTTCCTCTTTCTGATTCTACAGGAAGGTTGAATGGCAAGGACCCTTGACTGAGATCATTCCAAAGCCTTGGTGTCTGGTTGTTAATGGTGATACTAAACCTACCCCACCCTCTCTATCTCACAGGACTATTGCGAGAAGCAGGTAACACAAATAAAATAGCTCTGAAAACTTCCTCCCAAATAAGGAACAATAACACTTTATCAATATAAACAATCTATGCATTCCACACTAGTGACTGATCAATCATTCAGAAATCTTTCCAAGTTTCCCATCTAATGAGAAGTCCTGCCAGAGAACAGGGAACATGTCTAGCTCCACTGGGAAACATCTGTCTAGACCAGCAGAGGGAGAGAAGGAGCAAAAGAACCGGAGATGTGTAAAAGATGCAGAGGAAAGTCACAAAATACGACTCCAGCAGAGCTTGGTCAAAGCAAAGTGCTGGACTAAGTTGAGAACCAAAGGAGATAATAGAATTTGTTTTAATTCCACAGCCAAGAATTTAAATCAATTGACATTTCCAGGTACCAGGGTTCAAAATGGTCCCATTCTAGGGAACTTCTAGGTTGAGAAGGCAAGTCTAGTCTGTGGATTCTTTCTAAATGTGGGGCCTGTAATATAGCTACTGTTTCCTCCAGCCTCCAATTTGACTGGACTGGCCATAAGTGTACCCAAAAGGAATGGTACTGTCTTCTCCTACGACACAGCCAGACGGGAAATCCTTGATGGTTCCATATGTCTCAAATGAGGAACATCTGATTTAGGAAGCCTGGAGTGCCCTGAGATTACACTTAGAGCTGGAGATAATCCTTAGAAGAAAGTACCCCAAAAGTCAACCTCAAATATGGCCCAGCAGCTATACCGGTCCAAAGACAATTTTTTCTTGAAATCCAGATAGGATTTTCATATCTATAAGGCTCTATTAAAAAAAATAAAACAGTATTTTTAGTGTGGAAGCCACAAACAATTGCTAAGTACATTCTATTTATTTAACATCAAAAAACTAGCTCCCTATCCTAGTTTTGTTCTAAATTATTTCTCTTTATGAGACTTTGGAAAATATGCAAAAATTACCCACCCAAATTTTGGGTTAAGTACAAAACAATGATTTCTGTTCCTTTAAAAAGATAAATCAAACCCAGGATTGGAAGTGAAACGGCCCCACTGTCTCTGGAGTTTTCATAAATATTTCCTCAAAATATATTTCGAACACTTGCTTTGCTTTGGAAACTGCCCTCTTCTGAAAGGACAGGAGAAGAATCTTTCACATTTTATGATCTCCTTTGGAGCCAACAAAGCAACAGCCAAGTCCGGAGTTGATGGATGAGCCAATGAACTAACCTGGCTGCAATTCACAATGGCCTGGGGAACTTGTTAAATAAAAGGGAAAAACAAAACAAAACAAAAACAAAGAAAAACGGGAACCATCCAAGAACCTCCCAGGGAAGGACCAAGAAATCTGCATTTTTAACTAGTTCCAAAACACCTGTAGACAGCATCCCATCCTCACCATGAACCCTGCTCTCTTCTACTCAGCCTGACCCTTCCCTTGAGCCCCAGACAGCGCTCTGGGCGTATCAGGAGCATCTCAAATACACCGAGGCCAAAACCCTGAATCTATCTCTTTTTTGCTCCAACGTATTCCTTCTTTCAATCTGATTTTAAGGTGTCTCTCCCCCCAAAAAATTTTTTAATTTTTAATTGAGGTAAAATTGGTATATTTTAGTTTCAGGTGTGCAACATAACAATTTGATATTTGTATACACTACAAAGTGATCACCACAATAAGTCTAGTTACCATCTGTCACCATACAATTGACCCCATTTACACTTTTCACCCCCCTCCCAACCCCCTTTTCTCCTCTGATAACCACCAATCTGTTCCCTATGTCTATGAGCTTTGTTTTGCTTGTTCGTTTGTTTTGTTTTTAGATTCCACATATAGGTGAAATCATACAGTATTTTTCTTTCTCTGACTTACTTCACTTACCATAATACCCTCTAGGTCCATTCATGTTGTTGCAAATGGCAATACCTCCTCCTTTTATGTAGCTAAGTAGTATTCCAGTGTGTGTGTGTGTGTGTGTGTGTGTGTGTGTGTGTGTGTGTGTGTGTGTGACATATTCTTTATCCATTCATCCATAGATGGACACTTAGGTTGACTCCATGTCTTGGCTACCGTAAAAAATGCCAAGGGGTACATATTTCTTTCTGAATTAGTATTTTCATTTTCTTTGGATAAATACCCAGTAGTGAAATAGCTATTATTCCATATTCCATATTATCATATGATACATCTATTTTTAATTTTTTTTTTTCTAGGAGATAGAGAGAGAGACAGCGTGAGCAGGGGAGGGTCAGAGAGAGAGGGAGTCACAGACTGAAACAGGCTCCAGGCTCTGAGCCGGCAGCCAGCACAGAGCCCGACGCAGGGCTCGAACCCACAAACCGCGAGGTCATGACCCAAGCGAAAGTCAGACGCTTAACCGACTAAGCCACCCAGGCGCCCCTATTTTTAATTTTTTGACGAAACCTCATAATGTTTTCCATAGCAGCCGGACCAATTTACATTCCCACCAACAGTGTACAAGCGTTCTCTTTTCTCCACATCCTCACCAACACTTGCTATTACTTGTTTCTTGATAATAGCCAAAAGTGATATCTCATTGTGGTTTTGACTGTATTTCCCTGATGATGAGTGATGTTGAACATCTCTTCATGTGTCTACTGGCCATCCATCTTTTTTTTTCAAATTTTTAAAGTTTATTTATTTTGAGAGAGAGAGAGAGAGAGAGAGACCAAGCCCATATAAGACAGTGGGGGAGGGCAGAGAGAGAGGGAGAGAGAATCCCAAGCACACTCTGTGTTGTTAGCAGAGCTAATGAATGTGAGATCATGACCTGAGCCAAAGTCAGGAGATGGACACTCAACCAACTAAGCCACCCAGGTGTCCTGGCCATGTCTTCTTTGAAAAAATGTCTTTTTAGCTCCTCTGTCCATTTTTTAATCAAGCTGTTCTGGTTTTTGCTATTGGCTTCTTTATATTTTTTGGATATTAACCCCTTATGAAATATATGATTTCTGAGTACTTTCTTCCATTCAGTAGGTTGCCTTTTCATTTTGTTGATTGTTTCCCTAGCTGTGCAGAAGCCTTTTAGTTTGATGTAGTCCCATGTGTTTATTATTGCTTTTGTTGCCTTTGATTTTGGTGTCAGATCAAAAAATTCAACACCATAGTAGGTATCAAGGAGTTTATTACCTATGTTTTCTTCTAGAAGGTTTATGATTTCACTCTAATCCATTTTGTTAATTTTTGTGTAGTGTAACATAGTGATCTAGTTTCATTCTTTTGCATGTGGCTATCCAGCTTTTTCAAAATAATTTACTGACAAGATTTCCCCCATGTATATTCTTGTCTCTTTTGTTGTGAATTAATTGACTATATACGCATAAATATTTGGCGGGAGGTGACTCTTTATTGTTCCATTGATCTATGTGTTTGTTTTTATGTAAATACCATATGGTTTTGATTACTAAAGCTTTGTAATATGGTTTGAAATCAGGAGGTGTGATACCTCCAGCGTGGTTCTTCTTTCCAAGGTTGCTTTGACTATTTGGGATCTTTGAAGGCTCCATAGACATTTTAGAAAAGTTTGTCCGAGTGCTGTGAAAAATGGCATTGGAATTTTGATAGGGATTGAATTGAATCTATAGATTGCTTTGAGTAGTGTGGACATATTAACAATATTAATTCTTCCAACCCATGAGCATAGAATATTTTCCCATTTATTTGTCTCTTCTTCAATTTCTTTCATTAATAATGTCTTACACTTTTCAGTGTACAAGTCTTTAACCTTCTTGATTAAATTTAGCGCTAGGTATTTTTTTCTCTTTTTGATACAACTGTAAATAGGATTCTTTCCTTAATTTCTTTTTCTGATAGTTATTACTGTGTAGAAGTGCAACAGATTTCTGTATATTGATTTTGTAGCCTACAACTTTAATAAATTCATTTATTAGTTCCAACAGGTTTTTTGGTTGAATCTTTAAGGTCTTCTATATATAGTATTATGTCATCTGCAAATAGCGACAGTTTCACTTTTTCTTTCCAGTTTTATTCCTTATTCTTGCCTAACCTCCATGGCTAGGATATCCAATACTGTGTTCAGTAAAAGTGGCCACAATGGACATTTTTATCTTATTGCTGATTTTAGAGGAAAAGCTTTCAGTTTTTCACCACTGAGTATGATATTAGCTCTGGGGTTTGTTATATATGGCCTTTATTATGATGAGGTATGTTCCCTCTATGAGCACTTCATTGAGTACTTTTATCCTAAACGGATGTTGAATTTTGTCAGATGCTCTTTCTGCATCTGTTGAGATGATCAGATGATTTTTATCTTTTGTTTTCACTTTGTTAATATGGTGTATCACACTGATTGATTTGTGTATGTTGAACCATCTTTGCATCTCCCTGGAATAAATCTCACTCAATCATGGTGTATGATCCTTTTAATGTACTGTTGAGTTTGGTTTGCTAATATTTTGTTAAGGATGTTTGCACTGATATTCATTAGGGATACTGGCCTGTAATCTTCCTTTTTTGTGGTGTCCTTGCCTGGTTTTGAAATCAGGGTAATGCTTGCCTCATAAAATGAGGTTGGAAGCATTCTTTCCTCTTCAATTTTTTGGCAGAGTTTTAGATGGTTAGGTAATAAATCTTATTTGTATGTTTGGTAGAATTCACAAGTGTAGACATGTGGTTCTAGACCCATTTATTGGGAGTTTTTGAATACTAATTCAATCTCCTTGTTAGTAATCAGTCTATTCAGATTTTCTATTTCTCATAATTCAGTCTTGGAAGATTGTATGTTTCTAGAAATTTATCCATTTCTTCCAGGTTATCCAATTTTCTGGTGTGTAATTGTTAATAGCAGTCTGTTATAATCTCTGTTAAGTTATAACTTCTCTTTCATTTGTGATTTTACTTATTTGACCTTCTCTTTTTTTTCTTGGTGAGTCTAGAAAAGGTTTGTCAATTTTGTTTGTTCATTCTAAGAACCAGCTCTTATTCTTATTAATCTTTTCTATTGCCTTTTTTCTTTTTTTTTTTTAGTAACTAGTTCATTTATTTCCTCTGATCTTCATTACTTCCTTCTACAACCTTTGGGCTTTGTTCTTTTTCTAGTTCCTTTAGGTGTAAAGTTAAAAATTGTTTAAGATTTTCCTTGTTTCTTGAGGTTAGTATGTATCCCCATGAACTTCTCTTAAAATGCTTTTGCTATGTCCCATAAATTTTAGATTGTTTTGTTTTCATTTTCATTTGGCTCAATGTTTTTTAAATTTCTTGTTTGATTTCTTCATTGACTCACTGTCTGGTAGCATGTTGCTTAATCTCCACATATTTCAGATTTTTCCAGTTTTGTTCTTGTAATTAGTTTCTCATTTCATACCACCATGGTAAGAAAAGATGCATGATATTTCAATCTTCTTAAATTTATCAAGACTTGTTTTACTACCTACATGTGATCTATCCTAGAGAATACACCATGTGCACTTGAGAAGAATGTGTATTATGCTGCTCTTGGATGGAATGTTCTGTGTATACCTATTAAGTCCATCTGGTCTAATGCATCTTTTAAGGCAAACGTTTCTTAATCAATTTTCTCTTTGGATGATCTATCCACTGAAGTAAGTGGGGTATTAAAATCCTCTCCTATTATTGTATTATTGTCAATTTCTCCCTTTAGGTCTGCTAATATTTGCTTTATATATTTAGGTATTCATATGGTAGGTGCATAAATATTTACAAATGTTATATCCCCTTGTTGGATTTATACCTTTAACATTATGTAATGCTTTTCTTTGTCTCTTGTTATAGTCTCTGTTTTAAAGTCCTTTTTGTCTGATATAAATATAGCTATACCAGCTTTCCTTTCATTTCCAGTTCCATAGAACATCTTTTTCCATCCCTTCACTTTCAGTCCAAGTCTGTCCTTAGATCTGAAATGATTATGTTATAGGTAAGTACAGATGAGTCGTGTTTTTTAATCCATTCAGCCATTCCATGTCTTTTAATAGGAGAATTTAGTCCATTTACATTTAAAGTAATTATTAAATGGTAGGTATTTATTGCCATTTTCTTAATTGTTTTCTGGTTCTTTTTTAATTTATTACTGTTCATTTCTTCTTCTTTTAACTCTTTTTCCTTGTGGTTTGATCACTTTCTTTAGCATTATGCTTAGATTCCTTTCTCAGTACCTTCTGTGTCTCTACATTTGACCCTTAAAAACTGCAGGGGATAGGGATGTTGATCCCCTACATAGCTGAAAATTCACATATAAACTTTGACTCCCCCAAATTTTAACTACTAATACCCTACTATTGACCAAAAACCTTACTGATAACATAAACTGTCAATTAACACATATTTTGTATGTTATATGTACTACATACTGTGTTTTCACAGTAACTTAGAGAAAGAATGTTATGAAGAAAATCATAAACAGAGTGCCTGAGTGGCTCAGTCAGTTAAGTGTCTGACTCTTGATTTTGGCTCCAGTCAATTTCAGCTCAGGTCATGATCTCACTGTGAGACTGAGCACCCCGTCAGGCTCCATGCTGACAGCCCAGAGCCTACTTGACGTTCTCTTTCTCCCTCTCTCTCTCTGCCCCTCCCCAACTCATGCTCGCTCTCTGACTCTCTCTCAATAATAAATACATTTTAAAAAGAAAATCATAAGGAAAGGGGCGACTGGGTCGCTCAGTCGGTTGGGCGGCCAACTTTGGCTCAGGTCATGATCTCACGGTTTGTGGGTCCGAGCCCTGCATCAGGCTCTGTGCTGACAGCCAGCTCAGAGCCTGGAGCCTGCTTCAGAGTTTGTGTCTCCCTCTCTCTCTGACCCTCCCTGCTCATGCTGTCTCTCTCAGAAATAAATTTTTAAAAAGTTAAAAATATAAAGAAAACCATAAGGAAGATAAAATACATATACAACACTGTATTGTATTTATATGAAAAAAATCTGTGTATAAATGGACCCATGCAGTTCAAACCTGTATTGTTCAAGGGTCCACTGTACTACAGGTTTCTGCTTTGTGGTTACCATAAAGCTCACATATAACAGCTTATATGTATAATAGTTTCTTTTAAGGTGATAGCCACTTAAATTTAAATGCATTCTAGAAACTCCAAATTTTATCCCCTCCCCTTGTTATGTTTTTGATGTCGTATTTTACATCTTTTTATTTTCCTAACTAATTGTTGTAGTTACAGTTAATTTTACTACTTTTGTCTTTTAACCCTTAAAATAGCTTTTTAATTGGCTAATCCACTACCTTTACTATGAATCCTCCTTTTGCACTGATAGTTTTCCTTTTATATGTTTTCTTGTTATGAATTAATGCCATTTCTTTTCAGCTTAAATAACTCCCTTTAACATTTCTTATACGGCCAGTTTAGTGATGATGAACTTCTTTAGCTTTTGCTTGTCTGGAAAACTATCTCTCCTTCAATTTTGAATGATGGCCTTGCTAGGTAGAGTATTCTTAGTTGGAAGATTTTTCCTTTTAGCACTTCGAGTATATCATGCCACTCCCTTCTGTTATGCAAAGATTCTGCTAAAAATTAAGCAGATAGTCTGTGGTGGTTCCCTTGTACATAACAAGTGGTTTTTTCTCTTGCTGCTTTTAAGATTCTCTCTTCAGGGGCGCCTGGGTGGCTCAGTCGGTTGAGCGTCCGATTTCAGCCCAGGTCATGATCTCAGGTTCTTGGGTTCGAGCCCCGCATTGGGCTCTGTGCTGGAGCCTATTTCAGATTCTGTATCTCTCTCTCTCTGACCCTCCCCTGCTCACGCTATCTCTCTCTCTCTCTCTCAGAAATAAATAAAACATTAAAAAATTTAAAAAAAAGATTCTCTCTTCATATTTAACTTTTGATATGTTAATTATAATATGCCTTGGTGTGAACTACTTTGGGTTCATTTTATTTGGAACTCTCTGTGCTTCCTGGACCTTGATGCTTGTTTCCTTCCAGAAGTTAGGGAAGTTTTCAGCCATTATTTCTTCAAATATATTTTTTTGTCCCTGCTTTGTCTCTCTCATTTCCTTCTGGGACCTCTTTAATGCAAATGTTATTCTGATTGATGCTGTCCCATAGGTCTCTTAAGCTCTCTTCACTTTTCAAAATTCCTTTTTTCTTTTTGCTGTTGTTTGGGTAATTTCCACTCCTCTCTCTTCCAGGTCATTGATCCTTTCTCCTGCTTCATTTACTCTGTTGTTGAACTCCTCTAGTATATTTTTCAGTTCAGTTATTGTATTCTTCAGCTCCATGACTTCTGTTTGGTACTTTCTTATATTTTCTGTCTCTTTGTTGATGTTTTCCCTGTGCTCATCCATTCTTCTCCTGAGTTCAGTGAACATTTTTATGACCACCACTTTGAGCTCTCTATCAGGTAGATTACTTATCTCCGTTAAGGTCTTTATCTAACGTTTTGTCTTATTCTCTTATTTATTTTTATTTATTTATTTTGAGAGAGAGAGCAGAAGAGGGGAAGAAAGAGAGAATCCTAAGTAGGCTCTGTGGTGTCAGTGCAAAGTCCAGTGTGGGGCTTGATTTCACAAACCATGAGATCATGACTGGAGCCGAAATCAAGAGTCGGACATTTAACCAACTGAGCCACCCAGGCTCCCTGAGTTTTGGACTTCTTCTGTCTTTTTTTTTTAAGTTTATTTATTTATTTTGAGAGAGAGAGAGAGAGCGCGCACGCACAAGCAAGTGGAAGAGGGGCAGAGAGAGAGAGAGAGAGAGAGAGAGAGAATCCCAAGCACTTTAGTGTAGAGCCTATTGTGGGTGTCAAATTCATGAAGCCTGAGATTATGTCCTAAACCAAAGTCAGACACTTAACTGAGCCACCCAGGGGCCTCTGTCTTATTCTTTCTTTTAAAACACATTCCTCTGTTTCCTCATTTGGCTTGACTCTGTTTATTTCTATGTGAAATATAGAAATATATTCTATTATGTGAAACAGCTATCTCTCCCTGTATTGAAGGAGTTGCCCTGAGTAGATTAAATTTATTGTTCCACATTGACATAGCTCTTGGTTGTCCCCTGAACCTTTGTGATTGTTTACATAGCCTTATTTTTAAAGTTATTATTTAAGTTCCAGTTAGTTAATATGCAGTGTAATATTAGTTTAGGTGTACAGTGATTCAACATTTCCATACATCACTCAGTGCTCATCACAACAAGGGCACTCCTTAATCCCTATCACCTGTTTCACCCATCACCCCCACTCACCTCCCTTCTGGTAAGCATCAGTTTGTTCTCTGTAGTAAAAGTCTGTTTCTTGGTTTGTCTCTCTCTGTTTCTCCCCCATTTGCTCATTTCTTTCTTAAATTCCACATATCAGTGAAATCATATGGTATTTGTCTTTCTCTGACTGACTTATTTCACTTAGCATAATACTCTCTAGCTCCATCCATGTCTTTGCAAATGGCAAGATTTCATTCTTTTTAAAGCTGAGTAATATTCCATTGTATGTATATGTCACATCTTCTTCATGCATTCATCAATCCATGGACTCTTGGGCTATTTCTATAATTTGACTATTGTAAAGAATACTGCTATAAACATCAAGGTGCGTGTATCTTTTTGAATTAGTATTTTTTTTTATTCTTTGGGTAAATACCTAGTAGTACAGTTGCTAGGCCATAGAACAGTTCTATTTTTAACGTTTTGAGGAACCTCCATACTATTTCCACAATGGCTGCACCAGTTTGTATTCCCACCAACAGTGCATGAGGGTTCCCTTTTCTCCACATCCTCACCAACACCTGTTGTTTCTAGTGTTGTTGATTTCAGCCATTCTGATGGGGTATCTCATTGTAGTTTTGATTTGCATTTCCCTGATGATGACTGATGTTGAGCATCTTTTTATCTGCTGGCCATCTGTATGTCTTCTTTGGAAAAATGTCTATTCATGTCTTCTGCTCATTTTTTACTGGATTATTCAACTTTGGGGTGTTGAGTTGGATAAGTTTTTTTTTTTTTTTACTGTCAAGTTAGTTTACAGTGTAGTCCTGGCTTCAAGAGTAGATTTCCATGATTTATAACTTACAATCCCCAGTGCTCATCCCAAAAAGTGCCCTCCTCAATGCCCATCGTCCATTTTCCCCACTTCCCAAAACCCCCACCCCCATCAGCCCTCAATCTGTTCTCTGTATTTCAAAGCCTCTTATGGTCTGCCTCCCTCTTTGTTTGTATCTTATTTTTCCTTCTCTTCCCTTATGGTCATCTGTTAAGTTTCTCAAATTCCACATATGAGTGAAATCAGAGGATATCTGTCTTTCCCTGACTGATAAGTTCTTTATATATATTTTTTAATGTTTATTTTTGAGAAGGTGGAAAGGGGCAGAAAGAGAGGGAGACACAGAATTGGAAGCAGGCTCCAGGTTCTGAACTGTCAACACAGAGCCTGATATGGGGCTTGAACCTACAAACCATGAGATCATGACCCAAGCCAAAGTCAGATGCTTTAACCAACTGAGCCGTCCCTATATATTTTTTTTTGTGGGTTTGGTTGGGTTTTTTTGTTTTTTTTTTTTGTTTGTTTGTTTGTTTTGAGAGAGAGAGAGAGTGCAAGTTCGGGAGGGGCAGAGAGACAGGAGACAGAGGATCTAAAGCAAGCTCTACACTGACAGCAATGAGCCCGATGCGGGGCTCAAGTTCATGAACCATGACATCATGACCTCAGCCAAAGTCAGATGCTCAACGGACTGAGCCATCCAGGCAACACAGTTCGTTATATATTTTGGACACTAACTCTTTGCCAGATATGTCATTTGCAAACATCTCTCATTCCATAGGCTGCTTTTTAGTTTTGTTGATTGTTCCCTTTGCTGTGCAGAAGCTTTTTATTTTGATGTAGTCCCAATGGTTTATTTATGCTTTTATTTCCCTTGCCTCAGGAGCCATATCTAGAAAGAAGTTGCTATGGCCAATGTCAAAGAAGTTACTGCCTGTGCGGTCTTCGAGCATTTTTATGATTTCATGTCTCATATTTAGGTCTTTCATCCATTTTGAATTTATTTTTGTGTAGGGTGTAAGAAAGTGGTGCAGTTTCATCCTTTTGCATGTTGCTGTCCAGTTTTGCCAACACCATTTGTTGAAGAGACTGTCTTTTTCCCAGTAGATATTCTTTCTTGCTTTCTCAAAGATTAATTGACCAAATAATTATGGGTTCATTTCTGGGTTGTTTTATTCTGTTCTATTGATCTATGTATCTATTTTTGTGTCACTACCACACTGTTTTGATTCCTACAGCTTTGTAATATAACTTGAAGTCCGGAATTGTGATGCCTCCAGCTTTGCGTTTTTTCTTTTTCAGGATTGCTTTTGCTATTTGGACCCCAAATTTGGACCCTTCGTGGCTCCATAAATTTTAAAATGGTTTGTTCCAGCTCTGTGAAAATGCTATTGATATTTTGATAGGGAATGCATTAAATGTGTCAGTCTGATTTATTCCTGATAGGTCCCAATTGTTGAGAGTGTGCCAAGACCAGTCAGTGTTCCAAAGAAAGTGATCTCAGTCAGCACCTGCTTGGGCTGATTGAAATCCAGATCCTTGGGCAGCAGCTTTAACAGAAGTAAATATATACACTCCTGTGGGACTACAATTTTAGGCCCTGCCAACTACCAGACCAGATCTGGCCATACTATCCCCCAGGGTGACAGCTGCAAGAATTGGGGCTTCAGATATGCATAATCTCCTTTCTGGGTGGTACTAGTGAGCTACAGCAAGGCCAAGGAAAGGCATAAATATGGTGTCTCCCTGCCTCTGGTCCCTGAGAGCACTTCTGTGGCCTCGACATGTGTAACAAACTTGACTCCTACCTCTTAGGTTGGAGCACCCGGACAGGTAATTGGGCCCTTTTCATAGGCAGGCTTGGAATACGTTTTAGTCTGCTGTCAATGCAGTGTCCTGGGTTGGGAGCCTGCTCTGAACTGTCTTTCTTATTGTTACGGTCCCATGTGGCCCAGAAACACAAGGCTCTCTGGCACCCAGAGCTAGGCAATCAAGGGGCATCCCCTGGGCGGACTGTGCTCACAGGGCAGCTTTAGCAAGGCTGTGGTGGAGGGTTGGTGGGGCATGCATGTGGCTTTCATGTTTCAGGGAAAGAGCGCTGGGATGAGGCACGCCCTGGACTTCAGTGAGGCCTGGGATGATCACTGTGCGTGGTGCATACCTGTGGCTTTAGTGACTCAGGAGAAGAGCAATGGAAGGCAGGGCATGCCTGTGGCATTAATTAGGCTGTGTCCATGTGTGCCCACTTGCCCTAGCAAGGTAGAGGGAGAGTGCAAAAATGATACGTCCCAGTGCCTTCGTCCACGAAGTAAGTCCTAACTGGTCTCGGACTCCCTGGCAGACACTTTAAGATTAGCAAAATGTAGCTCCTTCACATATAATCCAGTCACCTCTCAAACTGCTGCCTTTGCACTGGGTCCCTGGATGAATGAATCTATGCGTGAGCCCCTCAAAAGGAGTATCTCAGATCCCCAAAGCCCCTCCAAAGAAGTATCTCAAATTCCCAGAGCCCCTCAGGTCACTGGATCTAAGCTTTGTTAGTTTCCAAAGCCAGACGTGTTTGAGGCCTCATCTCGGCAATGCACATCCCAAGGTTAGGGGGCCCAATGTGGGACAAAACCTCTCACTCCTCAGGGAGAAGCTCCAGACCTATGAAGACGGTCCCTATTGTGTGTCACCATGCTGGGAAGGGATTTTTGGCAAGACCTTGTCTGTGCCTCTCCTACCTATCTGAGTTTAGTCCTTTTATCCCCTGTTGTGGGAGGAGCTGTTCAGCTAGTTTTCAGTCCCTTTTCAGTGAGAATTTTTTCCACATGTAGCTGTAGATCTGATGTCTCCATGGAAGAAGGTGAGTTCAGGGTCTTCCTAAGTCACCATCTTGGACACCGCATCGTGCACAAAAGGTTGTTTTTCTTCATGTGAAAAACAGATCTGGGCCAAGATCCCTTGCATTTCTATGAACTAGAATTCTAACTTATTCCCAACGTTATACCCTAATCTTCCTTAAAAATAATTTTTAGGGGTGCCAGGGTGCCTCGGTTGGTTAAGACTCTGACTTCAGCTCAGGTCATGATCTCAGTTCATGAGTTCGAGCCCCGTGTCAGTTTCTGTGCTGACAGCTCAGAGCCTAGAGTCTGCTTCAAATTCTGTGTCTCCCTCTCTCTCCGCTCCTCCCCTCCTTTGTGCTCTCTCAAAAATAAATAAACATTTAAAAATAAATAAATACATAAAATAAAAATAATTTTTAGTGGCACCTATTTGGCTCAGTCAGTTAAGCATCCAACTCTTGATTTCAGCTAGGGTCATGATGCCAGGATCATGAGATCAGGCCCTGAGCTGTGCTCCATGCTGAGTATGGAAGCTGCTTAAGATTCTCTCTCCCTCTCTCCCTCTGCCTCTCTCCCGTTATTGCATGCTCTCTCTCTCTCTCAAACTAATAATAATAATAATAATTTTAAAAGTTAACAATTTAAAAAAAATCTGTTATAAACCTTTACCATCCTGAATTTGCCATGTTTCTTCACATTACATACATTTTAAAAGTAATAGAGCCTAGGAATATCCTGCTTTATTTACAAAAATCTAATAGAAGCATTATATTATCTGTAGGCAAAGATGGAATATTACCCTTAGATACCAAATAATGTCCATTTAAAATAGGTCCTGATTAAAGTATCAGTGAAGTATGAGGAGAAGCAAGTCCCACCATCAGTTTTTCAGAGAGGCTGTTTATTTACCAGATTACACAGAAGCAAATACACCGGGGTCAAAATTGGCCCTGGAGTTGTGCTGGATATATGAAAATAGAATTGAAGCTGTAGACTTTGTTTGAATTATTGGATCTATTACTTAGCCTTGCAAATCAGGGGGGATATAACAAACATAAAAATCAAACAGACCCAGAAGGTCATAGTAGTGTCACAGACCGGGCCATCTACAGGGTTTCATCTTGCCCCTCTCCCACCCTTCCAACTGTTTCCTGTCACCATTTCATGCTGGGAAGAAAATAAAGGTGGGAGCCCCCTCTCCCAGAGTGCCTTAGGAAAGGAACTGAATCAGTGAAAGCTAGCAGACACAGTCTAGGACTTGGGAGTAGTAAAATATAAGGTCAGGCTCCAGGTTAAAGTTGGAGGTGAACTTGAATGTGGAGACCAGTGAACTCTGCTTCGTCTGCCCAGCCATACACAATTTCCTACGTGCAACTACAACCTGAGAATAATAGCACAGTTGGAAAAAGCATAAGCTTTGGAATGAGCTGGGCCTAAGCTGGAATCTCAGCTTTGCCAAATACTGTGTATGGCTTTGAGCAAGTTACTTAACCTCTCTGAGACTCAGCTACTTCCTTTATAAAGAAAGAATACTAGCATCGGGGTGCCTGGGTGGCTTAGTCGGTTAAGCGTCCGACTTTCGCTTAGGTCATGATCTCGCGGTTCGTGGGTTCGAGCCCCGCGTCGGGCTCTGTGCTGACTGCCAGCTCAGAGCCTGGAGCCTGTTTCAGAGTCTGTGTCTACCTCTCTCTCTGACCCACCTCTGTTCACGCTGTCTATCTCTCTCTCTCCTAGAAATAAATAAAAATTAAAAAAAAAAAATAAAGAAAGAATACTAGCATTGTGTGAGCGGCTCAGTCGGTTAAATGTCTGACTGTTGATCTCACTCAGGTTATGATCTCATGGTTCATGAGTTCTAGTCCCGTGCTGGGCTCTGTGCTGACAGTGTGGAGCCTACCAGGGATTCTCTCTCTCTGCCCATCTGCCTATCTCCCACTTGTACGCGCTCTCTCTCAGAATAAATAAACTTTTTTTTTTTTTTTAAAGAAAGAATACTAAGTAATGCCTTCTAAGGTTTTGGAGAAGAGTTACTGAGAAATCACATATAAAGTACATGGCACATAGCAGGGCCTGTATCAATGCCAGTTTTTATTCTTATCATCAGCATCATAGAACTGGGTTGAGGAATCATGTTACATTTCTATTTCAAAATTGTATTGTTTTACAATATAGGTTGAACCATACCAAATGGCCATTTTTTTTCAGATATAAAAAAAGTAAGATATCAACAATTTTATTTGGTACAACCTAAAATTTTAAGATGTCACAAGAAATGGGTATACTGTGTTTAATACCTAGTTATATATGGCGAGGGCACAAGCTGCCCCTTTGGAATTAAGGAAAATCAGTACCTATACAGTTGAAGGATACACATCTGATGCTTAGTGCAGAACAGAGAGAAAGCAACTCATTTACACTATTGGCCAAGAGCTAAAGTCCAAGCACTGCAATGCCATTGGCATGGCTTGGCTATACTAGTCTGAAGCAATCATGAAAGAGCCCTAGGAATAAGGAGGAGACTATGCCTACATGAAACAAAATTAAGCATAAGCTTGGGTC
Source organism: Proteles cristata cristata (assembly GCA_017311185.1). Classification (NCBI taxonomy): domain Eukaryota; kingdom Metazoa; phylum Chordata; class Mammalia; order Carnivora; family Hyaenidae; genus Proteles; species Proteles cristata. The sequence continues at coordinate 56,045 of JAESUZ010002005.1, read as the reverse complement.
CATAGGGTTGTTCCCTACAAAAAAGGCAGCGAGCTTAATGAAAACCATGCCCTCAAGAAAAGGAGAAATTTAACACACTCTGCCTCTCCTTCTTCGTCTCAAATGACAGCTTGATTTTTCAAAGCAATCCATATGTGGTGGGGAGAGAAAATGCGGGAAGGGTCATCCAATCCCAAAATAGAAATCAAAGCTTAGAATGCTTTGAAAATAGAAAAATTACTCTATAGACTTTGGGATGTAAAGAAACTGAACACAAGAACACTGAGGCCAGTGGGGAAATATGTCTGGTCCTTATATGCTATAATATCAGAAAGTAGTAAAAACCAGAATCGTTTATGTTTGGAAGAAATAGTATAATGGGAAGAGACTGGGGCTTCGGAGCCAGACACATCTACATTCCAATTCCAGGCCCACCACTTACTAGCTGTGAGACTACGGGCAAGACCCCATACCTTCACAGGATTGTCATGAGGATTAAAGGAGAATGTATTAAGATGCCCAGCACGGAGTAAGTATTATAGAACCAAAAAACAGCCAAATATCTGTGCTGACTTTGAAAATTTATAATAGCACCACCTCCAGTTTTGTCTGTATTCCTACACATCCCGGCACACCACAGAGATGCCTAACACACAAAATGAAACTTCATATACAATTTAAAAAAATGGTTCTTGGGGCGCCTGGGTGGCTTAGTCGGTTAAGCGTCCGACTTTCGCTTAGGTCATGATCTCGTGGTTCATGGGTTCGAGCCCAGCGTCGGGCTCTGTGCTGACTGCCAGCTCAGAGCCTGGAGCCTGTTTCGGTCTGTGACTCCCTCTCTCTCTGACCCTCCCCTGCTCATGCTGTCTCTCTCTCTCCTAGAAATAAATAAAAATATTAAAATAAAATGGTTCTTGGCTTCAGGTATTCCCAAATACAAACACACAATGAGATGGGGATACGCTCTGAATGTACTAGAAAATTTGCGTTTTAACTCTATCTTTCAGACTATTTTCTTTTTCCTGTTTGCATCTTCGTTCCCTTAATTTAATCAAGGTTGGTGATGGAGAGAAGAGACAGAAGATGGAGGAAAAACTGCAAGCATCTAAGAGTAAGGCTAGAAAGTGAACCCAAAATGAGGGCCAGGGAGAGACACATCAACTATACAGAATGTGTGAGAACAATATGAGGGGAGACAAGGTGCTGGCGAGAACCAGCTAGCGCACAAATGAATGACTTGAGGAAATAACTGACCAGCCCGTCGCTACACTAACACAACCTTGTATACCTCCGTCAACAAACTTTCTAGGAAGTTCACTTACAGTGAAGTCATTAGTATGTTGAAGCTCTTTTTGGCCATTTGTTAAACTTTGCAATATGTGAAGCCAAATGGCTAGCTGGCCTGGATATCCAGAAGTTTATCTGGATGGGAGAAGATAACGTCGCAGGATGACCAATTCATTACGTAGGAAGTACCAACCAGGAAGGAAAAGGGGAGGAGAAAACCGTGAGAAGGCACTAGAAGCATCCTCACATTCCATCCCTGGCCAGTCTAGGTGTGCTTGGTTGCAGCTTCCCAGACTCCTCGCCTCAGCTGATGATCCTTGTGATCGAAATGTACAGCCCCTGGTAAAACAAGTGTCAATGTTGTTGTTGCTGCTGGCCACAAAATGTCCTCTTGCACAGAGTCATTAGACAAATGAAAGGAAAAAACTCATTGGGTTGGAGAATCAGTGGTGGCATCCAGCAATGCCATTCGGTCAACGAATGATGATTAGGCTAGACAGGATAGGGGAGTGAGAGACTGAAGTCCACATTGAGGGCCTTGTATGACTCATACCCGTATCTCCATTAGGATCTGGCAATTTTTATTCGGTTAAGTCCCTGTTTTCATGTATTCTTAAACTCATCTGTATGTTTTCTCAGTCATCTCTGCCACTGGTAATGAAGTCGCTGACAACAAAGTATAACGTTGGGAGCCCATCCTCTTCCCGAATGAGGCTGTCTCTACACTGCCTCTCTGTGTGAACAGAGATGAGAGAATAGACACAGAATAACAGCAAGAGAAGACACTGAGCATTGCACTCGTTCTCCCCTCACCCAGAGGCACAAGCTCAAGTTCATTACTTCAGGAAAAACTGTACTCTGTAGCCTTACCTTGTGGATTAGCAGATGATCGCTCCAACTATGGCCAGTCTGAAAGGCGTGCCTCAGAATCACTTAAGGGCTCATTTGGTTCCATTTCTTAAAGAATGGTATTTTTGAATTTAAGCTATCTACATGTTCTCTAGAATATCTAATTGGCTTCGGTTTTGTAAACTTACCATCCTAACTCAACGACAAAGAAGTACGGGAAAGATCACAGGGAGTCTGCAGGGTAGGTGCAACCAGAATCAGTGAGCTGGAGAGAAGGGAAGCTGGAGATCCTCATACATCAAAAGCTTCTCGTTGAAAAGCTATTTGCTGGACAGAAAAACAAAACTATGAGAGTGAGGTGGCTGCACTATGTCCTTCCATCTTCCTGCAGCGGGAAGCCAGCAGGGGAGAGTTGAAAGCAAGCTGGATCATGAGTTAGAAGAGCCAGATTAGAAGCAGTCATTATGGGAACAGAGCCTGTTTCCTTTTCTAAAGAGGGTGGGCCAATTGCCTTCTGAAGCCTCTTTCACCTTCTCGTCCTAGCCAGCTCTATGAAGAGTCTCTCTGTGACCATACCTCCTGACTCACCTGCTCCGGTCTCACTCGACGCCTTGTACATCACTCAACCCCGTTGACTATTTTTAGTACTTCCTTTCACTCTCAAAAGTATCCCTTTTTGGACCATCATTTACATCATCACTCTATCTGTGAGTCATTTTAAAATGTAAGCTTTGTGCTTTGGTACACAGCTCCAGCTAATTACATGTCTCTAGCTGCCATACTGAAAATCACAGAGCTGCATCCCAAAGGGAGGAAGAAAAGGAAAGAGGGTGGAAGGGAGGGAAGATGGGATAGGGGGACAGGAGAAAGAGGAGCTAAAAACCAGTGAGGCATAAAGCAACAAGTCTGAGTAATGAAAGCATAAAGTTGCGTTTCACTGATCGGGCTGAAGAGTAGAAGAACTCTCCTAGCTGAAATCAGTGAGGGTTTTCCGTGTTTTTGTTTTGGAATAATTACACAGGAAATTCTCCTCTATAATTTAGCTCCCATGGGGCCATTTTAGATTTCTACTGCATATCTAGAGACAGTTATTTATATTCTGCTTAATGGGCTCTGATGTCGCTACTTAAGTGTGACTCATTCCTTTTTATCATCAGACATAATTTACATATAGTGTAGGTCAAGGTACAGAGGTCGAATTGAGAGAAAAAGGTCTAATTCTAAAAACTGGCCATGTTGAAGTCACCAGGATCAACGTAGCCACTCACGTAGGCCGAAATCTGCCCTCAGGTGCCCACAAGCAATTCCCATCTGACTAATCACAGAGTTTGAAGTGCTAGTTTAAACTTGCCTTGAGAATTTCAGGCTTAAATAACTTTGTTAATATTGAGGCTACTTAAAAGAAATCCTTCAACGAGTATCTAGACTTAGTTAAAATGTGTCTCACATAAAAGTTTTAGTTGAAAACCAAATAAGGAAAAGAGATTTTGCTGGAAATAGTGATGAAAGATCCCAATTCTCCTTTTCTGAGATTAGAAAAGGCTGTAGCGGGCTATTGGAAAGACCCAAAGCCATATCTAAACTGATGAAATAATCCAAAATTTCAACAAACATTCATGTTACTTGGATAAAGTCTTATTGAACTTTCATTGGAATCTAAATATTTTTAGTTTTTTTTTTTTCAAGCTAGAAATAGATATTCAGTGTGTCTGATGGACTTCATCACATAAAAACATTTAGATACTTCTGGTGAAGAAGTACCTTGCAGACAGATCTAGTCTCAAAACTATTTACCATTCTAGCCAGATGGACATACTTTTTTAAAAATTTAATTCCAAAGCCATATGAGAAACAAAATGCTGTTAATATTTAAACTGAAATGGATTTGGATCTCAATATAGTTGACTCAGGCTATGTATACACATATACAGATGTGTCTGGAAAGCAGTGGCCATGATTTGCATAAGCCCTCCAGGAAACTGGGGATGGGTGGTGGGCATGGAGGTCAAAAGAGACCTCAGACCAGATCTTCCTAGCTTGACTTGGAATTGATCTTGCCGCCTGGGGCCTGACTCAGGTTTTGGTAGAGACCATTTCCCTTGTAACTGGACTCTTGCCCATTTGGTATGTGCCTGCCTGGTAATTTAGTCCCAATCCTCATTCCCCCCGCCATCCAAATAACTGAACCTACTGTCTGAATATTTGAGCCTCCACTTTCTTAAAACAACCCCTCTTTGGGATACCAAACAGCTCAGGGCGGCTAACGTATGCGACAAACACAAGGGGTCCTGGCTCCTTACACACCTCTCTCTGGCTCGGCATGCTCATATTTGACTCTAGAAATTCTACACCAGACAGTCCCGGAAACAATCCTGCCCGGTGCCCAGACTCTCCCGGTCTTGGGTAGATGCTTATCTCCCTCTCTAACTTCCAATACCACTGCCAAAGCCACTTGCTTAAGACTTCAGCTACAAGCTAAGCTATTACCTGCCCCACTTTGAGGCTCAGCGAGGTGAGGAAAGAGCCTCCTGAGAAGGGTTCTAAGCTGAACATTTTACCTGAGAAACTGTTTTCGAGAATTCACTTGTCAACTGAAATGGCAGGGTGGGAGCTCCTGGACAGAGTTTTTGACTTCATGAAACTCGCCCCATGGGCTAAATCTGTTTAAGTTTAGGGTTTTCTCATTCTTGGCACAGCCAGCACTATTCCTTCTGGCCCCTAATACCAGCCCTATAAAAGAGAGATTTTAGCTCCATAGCCTCTCCGGGTAGCTGCTTGGCAATGCCTCTGTTAGAGCAAAGAATGTTCAAGAAACAAGAGCTGTCGTAGCTCCTTAGCTAAAATGAATATCTGCATCTTACTTATGAAGTTGATCACCATTCCGATAACACTGGCTGTAGCAAAGATCAATAGACCTAATTACCCTGTCCTATGTACTCTGAGGACTAATCTCTGGGGAAAGTATTATTGGTGGAAACACTATATGCAGCATTAAGTATTAATGACACTCTCAGGTTTTCTGAAAAGATAGGTAAAGTCAGGGAATTAAAAAAAAAACTTTGATTCTCTGGCCAGCATTAGAACACCAGCCTGCCCGTGAATGTCAATATCACGTCGATAATTCTGATGCGGAATGAGAGAAGTGTGCGGCACAACCACCCATTAAACGGAAGAACACCAGGTGACGTTCCTGATGAGTCTGCATAATTAGCGAGGGTTTGGAGCTAGCGGTGCACGGAGTCCCATCAGCAGGCAGCCCACTGGTTAGTTAAAATTCTGGAGGACGTGCCAATGTGCTTTCTTCCCACTCTGCTCACTGGAATACCCTGAGATAGAAACTTGCAAATTAATGTCAACCCAGATCTGCGCACTCGGCAAAAATGGTGGATGTGCAGCATTAGGATGCTACTACACAATGTCCAGGCTTCTCAAACCCGGATGGCCCGCGCCTTACAAAAGCAACTCCCGATCTCCAGGAGGGGATTCAATCGCCCAAATGTCAGAAATGTAATGGAGCCTAATATGCCCTTGTGTCGGGGAATGCTGAGGAAACATCTGCAGAATGGCATCTTGCAGGCTGTTAGGGCAAATAGTGAGGCTTGGAGCATGGAGAAAAGACAGCTGTGCTTTTAGGGGACATGTTCGGATGTAGAGGTCACTGGAGAAATATGTCAGTTGGCGTGGTGAGTTACCCCATGCTAAGAGAAACCAGATCAAATTTTTGGCTGGTTACCCAGGACACTCCGGGATACCTCCTCTATAATATGATTTTTAACCCACATCCTCCTTCAGCAAAGGGAGTATTTGTTTACTCGGTTCTCCCTTTTCTCTGAAACACACATACTTTGTGGGGCTCCTTGTCAGAAACAGTTCCCCACCCTGGAATGAAAGCTGCTGATGTGGTTTCGTAAACTGAGGCTTGTCTGCTCACTAGGAGAAGCAAACAGTTTCAATTAAGGACAGCACTTAAGCCTTGTTTGAGAAGCCGTGTTCTGTCAAAGCCTAAGCAAGCCAGGGCAGAGGCAGAAAGGAAAGCCGGGGAAGGTCTTTGGAGCAGATTCTCGGTTTTCCCAGAGTCCCAAGAGATCAGGGGACTTACAGAACTCACCTAGCCTAGCACACTGATTCCACCAAAGATTTCTGGGAATGAGGGAAATGAAACGTTCTCCCTCCCCAAAGCCACCCAGAGGCGAGGTGGCTCTCCCCGAACCACCCAGTTTGGCTTCAACTCCAAGTCTCCAAATACCTGAGTTCACAAAAAATAAGTCAGGGCAGCACGTTTTCAAGAACTTCTGCCTGCAAACTTTGCGAGTTTGACACAACAACCAAATAGACCAGCAAATCTCCCAAGTAATTCCCTGGTAAGTAGAAACTTGCAAGTCATGGAACAGAGAATAAAGGCAAGACCGGATCGCTGTCCACAAGGTGCTCTGATTGAATTTTTTCAAAAAGCCATAAAAAGATGACATGAGCAGTGAGTAAGCAGTAAACAAGTGAACGGCATCATATTTTGCAACATGATAAGCCCATAAGTAAAGCACAAACCATGCAGAGCAAGGAATTAGAAGATACTAATTGGACAGTACGGACAGTTTCAAAGTACAAGAGAAATGAGAAAATGGTGAGCACAGGAGCTGGGATTAGAGGGAAGCCTGAAGGAATAGGGTCAGATGCTCTAGGAGAAGGAAATTGCGCGAGGTAGGAGTGAGGTAAGCGTTTTAAGAGCACATTCTGGAAGCAGCCTTGATGAGGGTAAGGTACAGTTGGGACCAGTTTCTGATAGGCCTGAGAAACCAGACCGAAGATTTTATGTGAGGTGAGCACTGGGGAGACATCCTATGTGCTTCAGCAGGAAACGATAACTCTCTCCTGAAAGTTTCCAATGTGCTAGTAGTCTGCTCAGTTCCTTACATGGTTTATCTTGTTGAGCCTTCACAAGCCTTGCAGATAGTACTAGCATTACCCTATTTTCAGATGAGTAAAATAAGGATCAGAAATATTGGGGCGCCTGGCTGGCTCAGTAGGTAGGGCATGCAACTCTTGATCTCGGGGTCATGAGTTCAAGTCCCGTATTGAGCCTAGACTTTACTTAAAAAAAAAAAAAATTAAGCAACTTGACTAGGGTTATGTAGCAAATAAAAGGAGAAATTGGGATTGCAACCCAGATATGTCTGATTTCACTCCATAAACACTGTGTTCTTTTTTGTTTGTTTGTTTTAAACACTGTGTTCTTAAATATCCTGTTGTATGTGATACGTTAATGTTCAAAAAATAAATCTGGCATCATTATAAAACAGAGAGGTTAGGAAGCAAGGATACTGGTTAAGAGTAACCTCAATAATCCAGACAGTAGGAGGAAAGGTCTCAAGGGAAGGTGGTGAAGTATGAACTAGGAAAGAATAAATCTTAGAGGTGATGGTGAGGTCCTGGATGACTTAGAGAAGAGGAATGGCACGGCCAAAAGGTTGGGGCGGGGGGGAGGAGAAGAAGAAGTAGCTTGCAGAGAGGTGGTATAAAGGTTAAATTAAGTTTCAGGCATGTTGACTTTGAGGGGACAATGGCAAATATCCAGTGGAAAGTTCATGGTATGAACCTGAAGATATACCTCTGTTTTGTTTATGGGTCCCTAACGAAATCTGCAAACCCATTCCCCAGAAAGTATACATATGCATATGTGAGATTTTGCGTCATATTTCAGAGAGTCAGTGACTCCCCTAAAACCACCTCCAGAAATGTTGGTACAAAGCATGAGCAATTAGGTGAGGATGGAGATGTACGTGTTGGGAAGTCGTATTCATAGTGGGTATCCCACGAACTGCTTTTGCCTTCCAGGATCCTGCCCTTCCTGGTTCCCACCTTCCTTTCTGATCACTACTTTTCCATTTCTTTGTTTGGCTCCTACTCTTTTCCCTGGCCAGTAAAATTGGGCGTTAACCAAGAATCTAGAATGTTCTTGGCCCTCCTGTTTGCTCTCTGTGGGCTCAGTTGGTTGACTTTTATAGAGATTGTGTGAGTATTAAGTGAAATAATACATGTAATCTTAACAGCACAGTCAGTCCCTGGCTTGTAAAAAGCTCTTAGCATATGGTAGCCATGATAATACCTGACAGCAACAGACTGAACTGTATGAGAACTCCACCGCCACGATAAGAGAAGCAAGAAGCTGGCAGAGTAAGACAAGGAACAAGCCATCAAAGTGGTCTGGGGAAGCTTCAAGAGCAATATCAGAGAGGCTCAAGAAGAGCATGTCACAGAAAGAGGGAGAGGATGCTGAGCGGTGCAACATGCCTCAGCAAGGAGGAGGAGAATAACGTTCAATTTGATTTGACTGGTCTCAAGTGAAAATCGGGAAATAAGACTCTTCTCCTAGATGCACAGTGGTGGTTGATCCCCTCTCCCGGTAGGTGCCTCGCGCTGATGCTGGAACACCAGTTTGTTGTGTCAGGAGTACCATTTGCTATGGTTTATAAGGTCACTTCAACCCCGACATCATTAGAAAATTTGGAAAATAAGCCCTCCAAAAAACTCTCCCAGCAAGCTCAGAATGGAGTTTTCGGGCTGAAAAGGCAGAAGCCATGCATCTCTCAGAAGCGAATGCATTCAGAGCAAGTACTGAGACGAGCACATCATGCAAACAAGTCTCCGGCAGCTTTGAAATGAAACTGCATCCTCTTATCAGTTCCCAGCCTGGTCTCTCCCAGTGCCATTGCATATGCCTTTCAACATACAAATAAGTTCTCTGCTCCAATGTCTGCAAATAGATTAATCAGGTCTCTTGAAAAAAAAAATGGCAGGAATTTTTCAAGTTTCAGGGGTAAGATGATAGTTTCCGAAGCAAAGTTTGATGGGCCACATACCAAGAGAGGAGTATCTCTCTAAGAAAGTTCTACAGCTTCTTATTCATAGGTTTTGCTTAAAAAAAAAAATCTGACTATTTCTAGGGATCTGTTAAGTGAAACTAGAGCTCTACTGGTTGACTTCAAGAATGCAGGATGAACTTCTACCAGATCTGCTCCTGAATCACTTATGAGAACTTAGCAGGACTCCCAGAGAAGGAGGTATTTATTTCTTTCCCCAGCAACTGGGTATTATCACTGGAAGATAACATGTGTGGAGGAGGGGGGTGCTGGAGAGTTTCTGAACCATTTCTGTAAATAAACAACTCAGTGAGTACGATGCATAATTCCTCAAATTTGCATCTGCAAATCTGCATTTCAGATTTCTCAAAAATTATAATACAAGTTAGCTGGTTTTTCATTCCTGCTTCCCCCCTCCTGTGATCATCCCCAATTTCAGCCATGATTCACTAAATATTTTTCCCATTGGAAATTATAAAATGATATCCTAGCTCATTGTTTCATTTTATATTGAGCTTCATTGGGTTTTCAGACATTTACACTGTCAGCTCTCCTTCCCTTACTGTAAAATCTTTTTTATTGACAATTCAATCATGTCAAGTTTGGAACAGGAGAGGCACTGATTTGATCAGCTATCATTGGATTTACAATATATAAATGACAGCACCATATCTGGCCCTCGTCTAAAGCAGCTGCCTTTTATCGATTTATATTCCACTAGCAAAGAAGAAAAATTGCAGCACAATGTAGTGGTATGGTCCAAGATCAATACCAATTTTTTTCTTAATGACACAAAGGCCAAGATAAGGACAGCATAAGTCAAAGCTAGACAGATCAAATTTGTCCAATATCCCTTTCAATTACTGAAGAACATGCACTGGGATGTATAACATTAAAGCAAAGGAGAATATTATTCCAAGTGGTTTAAAATTATGACATTAAACAAGACTGAGTAGCATCCTCCCCAAGATATGGAAGTGAAATGAGCTGAGCAGGGACCATCTCCCACCCCCCACTCCCACCCTCCCTGCCACCTTAGTCTAAAAGCAGCCTGGTGTCCTCAGAGTTCATCTAACTCCTAAAACTCAGAGCACTGATTTAGCTGTGTAATCCAAACGATGAGGACTTGCACCAGGGCTCCCGCACCAAACACCCTGAATTCCTGAGATGTGGGTATTGAACAACAGGCAATGAAGAGTGAAATAGACCGGTTGCCCCCCCAGAATATAATATGTGTTACAGGAAGCTAAGGGGCAAATTACCCAAACAACTTAACAAGCTCAATAGAGTGGATAGGCCACATAAACTCTGGGCAAATTGTAAAGGTATAGCTATGGCAATAAAAGACTGCCCAATCCCCATGGAACCTGGGAAGATTCCTCATCTCAGCAAACATGGAGCTGAGTCTAGGTCAAAACACAGCTCTTTCTAAAATGGATGTGCCACAAGCTCACACTGTGGCACACCATGATAAAATCAGTTCACAGGAATGCTAGGCTGGAGTCTGGCTTGGTGATCCACTCTACTGACAGATATTTTTAAATGTTTATGTATTTATTTTGTGAGAGAGCAAGTGAGCAGGGGTGGGGCAGAGAAAGACGGAGAGAGAGAGAGCCCAAGCAGGCTCCACACTATCGGTGCAAAGCCTGATGTGGGGCTCGAACTCATGAACCATGAGATCAGGATCTGAGCCGAAACCATGAGTCAGACGATTTTTTTTTTTTTATTTCTGAGAGACAGAGACAGCGTGAATAGGGTCAGAGAGAGAGGGAGACACAGAATCTGAAACAGGCTCCAGGCTCTGAGCTGGCCGTCAGCACAGAGCCCGACGCGGGGCTCGAACCCACGAACCGCGAGATCATGACCTGAGCCTGTTTCGGTCTGTGACTCCCTCTCTCTCTGACCCTTCCCTGCTCACGTTTTCTCTCTCTCTCTCTCCTAGAAATAAATAAAACATTAAAAAAAAAAAAAGACTGAGCCACTCAGGCATCCAGAAGTTGTTGGGGTTTTTTTTGTTTTTTGTTTTTTGTTTTTTTTTTTAAGTAGGCTTCATACCCAGCACAGAACCCAACACAGGGCTTGAACTCATGCCCTATGATGGATTCTTTTTTTAACCTCCTACCAGCACTGAAGGAGGAAGGGACTTCCCATTAAACCATGTCCCTGTTCCTGCCTATCATTCTCATAGCCCCTCCCTTACACTGTGCCCTCTGCAACAGAACACAAACATGGTCAGGCACTGTGAATAACACCAGGTTGGGGTGGTTTTTCTTCTGGCCCTAAAGTATAAGTTCAACCCAGTTTAGGTACATTATAGATAAACTAGAGGGTGCTCAAGAAAAGCATGATGAAATGTTGGGAGGGTTTCCATGAAATATATCGTGAATATATCAGATCAGTGGCAAATATCTGATCGGTGGCATAATAGATAATGTTTGAACTTTTTCCAGTCCTGAGTTCTATGTTTCTAAGTAATAACAGCTCAAGTGCCCTAATACTAGTTTTAAAAAAAAATAAAGGAAAAAAAAAACAGTAGAAAAAGCGAGAGTCTTTGGAATCAAACTGTTTCAGTTCCAGACGACTCTGCAACTTACTAGCAGTGTGATCTTGGGCAAGTTACTTGTCTCCAAGCACGTCAGGGGCAGGCATGGGGCTATACATAATATTTCAGTCTCACAAAAGTCCTATTAAGATGTTATCTCCGTTATATTTTATTTTATTTTATTTGTAAACGTTTATTTTTGAGAGAAAGAGAGAGAGAGAGAGCACACGAGCAGGAGAGGGGGACAGAGTATCCGAAAAGTGAGCTCCACACTGATAGCAGAGAGCCCGACGTGGGGCTCGAACTCATGAATCGTGAGATCATGTCCTGAGCCGAAGTTGGACACTCAACCGACTCAGCCACCCAGTAGGCCCAGGATGTTATCTCCATTTTAAAGATGAAAACCCTGTTTCAGTGAGCTTAAGGAAACTTGCTGGAGATCATATGCAGAGAGATGTAGAGTCTGGATTCAAACCATGATCTCCATGGTTCCAAAATCTGCTCTTGACCTCTCCTCCCATTATACTGCATTCCTTCCAGTCCAACCTAAGCCGAAGCTGCTTTCTTGACTGTCTCTCTGGTCACTGAGAAATCGAGTTTGGCCCACATAGGTCACCACAACAGCTCTATACAATGTCATCTTCAATGGGAGCAGCCAGTGACAATTTACGTGCCTGCTCAGGAAACGCTTCGAAATAAAACATGGAAACCTCACTTCTTCAAGCCATGTTTGTTACCGATGACACCATGATACTATATGTAACTAAAGAGAAGTTAAGTGCCCCAGCTCTAGGGATAAAAGTAGAAGTTGTAACCAGAATGTAAAGGGCAGCACAAGACATAGATCTTATACAGTCAATTTTGACTTCATTTTCCAGTAGTGCTGCTGATGCATATTTTTTTTTTTGCAAATTAGTGCAATATTTACTGATCATGGCATCAGATGATGCAGTTTAGCTGTGGGTAGCAGAAGCAGGCAGTTCAACCTGGTGTGAAATAATCAGAAATGGGATGCCTTGTTTTCCATAAAACATCATGCTGGGACTCTGAGTGACAGTAAACCTGGGGTCACCAGATGGGTTATGGGATGGGCAGGTTTGCGAAGACCATTGGAGTCATTAGCACTATTAGGAGGTCAGGGAGCCAAAGAGGCAAGACAGCGATAAAGAAATATACAGACAACAGAAGTCAGAGCAGGCAGTGGGGTCACGTGCTTGGGTGGAGTGAATGGGGAGACGTCCATACATGAAATCATTAGTTAGGCACCTAGCTGGAGCCTGATACTCTCACATACTCTGCCTCACACCGAAGGAGTATAGCAGCTATCCTCAGCTAGCAGCAAGGAGCATAATGGTATCTGGCTAACAACGGCTTCTGAAGGTGCTGGGGAGCCTGCAAAGAGGTAAGCAAAAAAAGACAGGGGAATGGCTAGCTGATAGGTGGGGGGCAGTGCAGCGATGTGATTACGCACCTTGGCACCGGGGTCTCAAACTGACTACTCGAGTCCACGACTGAGGAAATGTAGGCCAGGAAAGTCTAATAGCGAACACTTAGTAAGATCTCAGCACATTTTATCAAATCCTGCGAAACGGGGCCTGAAAAGGATGAAAGTTTTCAAATGCATACAGGGTGATCTTGCTAGCCACACACCTTTTAGCGACATTTTTGACAGAATCATTTTCTTCAACAGATAACAATCAAAATATGAGGATGAGTTAATGACCAAGGGTAACCTCCAAATAGCTTCTTTTGGAACTATAAATGTACACTAATTATCACCAGCTAGCAACATGTGTACTCTGTTGACTAATAAGCTTTTTGACTTCCTAAGGAAGACAAAAGAATTCTGGTAAAGACTGTAGCCAACTGTTCATGTTTTGAATGTCTGTATAATCCTGGCACGTTTTTACGTGGCCCAAATAAGCAAATAGCAACAATATCACAATCTTTATGTCAGCAATTTTATCTATCATTTGGGAATATTTGCACCGGGAGGAGAGTTCTGTTCAAGGTGTAGTGTAATGGGCAGCTACCTTCTCTGTTGAAGCACTTTCTGTTTCTCAGATCACCCACCTACATAACAAAGGTAATAATATCTGCCTCTGCCAGTGTAGTATTATTCATCTTTATGTACATCACAGACCTGAAAACTGTGCCAGACAAATAGTGAACACATGCCCAGAAACATTAATTCATTAGTGATCAACATTTCAAGAGAAGATGTTGATTCTGTGTTTGCCAGAAAGATGTTCCTACTAAAGAACAAATATTATGATAATTCTACAACTGTCCCTAATACTCTCCATCATCATTTTGTTGAAACAGATTGCTGTGGCCTGAGTTGAGCTTCATCTTTTGACTGGCATCATTTGACCCAGTAAACAGGTAACTGCCTAATGGCTGGGGTTTCCTTTTGGGGCAATGAAATGTTTTAGAAGTAGATTACAGTAGCGGGTGTACAACATTGTAAACGTACTAATTGTCACTCAATTGTTCACTTTAAAATGGTTAATTTTACGGTATGTGAATTCCACCTGAATGGAAAAAGTGAAGGAGAAATTAAAGACATTCCCAAATAAGCAAACACAGAGAATTCATCACTAGCAGACGAGCACTGCAAGAAATACTAAAGGAAACCCCTCAAGGCAAAAATGAAAGGATACTAGACAGTGACTCCAATCTACATAAAGAAATAAAGAACACTGGGGCGCCTGGGTGGCTCAGTCAGTTAAGTGTCTGACTTCGGCTCAGGTCATGATCACACAATTCGTGGCTTCGAGCCCTGCGTCGGGCTCTGTGCTGACAGCTAGCTCAGAGCCTGGAGCCTGTTTCAGATTCTGTATCTCCCTCTCTCTCTGACCCTCCCCCGCTCATGCTGTCTCTCTCTCTTTCTCAGAAATAAATAAAAACATTAAAAAAGAAAATAAAAGAAATAAAGAATACCATTAAAGGTAACGACATAGGTAAATATAAGCAAAAGAGAGTATATATGTATTTTTTTGTTTATAATTCGTTTCTTCTATCTGTTTTAAAAGACAATTACATAAAGCAAAATTATAAATCTGTGTTTATGGAAACAATGTATAAATATATAACTTGCAACAATAACAACATAAAGGAGAGAGAGAAACAGATCAAAGTTTTTGGATATTATTTTTAGTCGGAATTAGATTGTCATAAATTAAGAAGTTAATAGTAATCCCAAGGACAAGCATTAAGACAATGACTAAAGAATATGCAGCAAAAAAAAATGACAAGGGAATGAAAATGACAAAGGTAAAAATATCTATTTAAAACAAAAAAAGGCAGAAATGAAAAATAGTGGAACAAGAGAAAACATAAGTCATAGAAAACTAACAGTACATTGACTGGTATAAATCCTACCTTATTGGTAATTACATCAATGGGAATTTATTAAGCCCTCTCATTAAAAGGCAGACATTGATAGAATAGATATAAAACCACGATCCAACTATATATTGTCTACAAGAGACACACTTTAGATTCAGTTTTCAACAAATATGTTGAAAGTAAAAAGATGGAAAAAGATATAGGTATCAGATGTAAACAGTAACCAAAAAGAGCTGGAGGGAAATACTAGACAACAATAGTTACTAGAGACAAAGGACATCTTATAATGATAAAGGGTTAATCAAACGAGAAGATGTAACAATGATAAATATATCTGAAACTAATAACAGACCCCCAAAATACATGGAGGGAAAAGTGACAGAAGTAAAGAAAGAGACAATTCTATAATAATAGAGACTTCAATACCCTTCAATACCTCACTATTCATAATGTATATAACACAACTAGACAGCAAATCAGCAAGGAAAAACAAGACATGAGCCACACTGCAAACCGAGACCTAACAAACATTTATAGAATGCTCCTTCCCAAAACAGCAGAATACTCTTCTCGAGTACTCAGAGAACATTCTCTAGGGTAGATTTTTTAAAAATTAGACCATAAAACAGTTTTAAATAAATTTAAAGCAACTGGAGTGATACAAAGGATATTCTGACCATAATGAAATTAAAAATCAGTAACAGAAGGAAATTTGGGAAATCCACAAGTACGTAGAAATTAAAACTAAAAGGATAGAAAATAATATACCATGCAAACACTAATCAAAAGAAAACTAGAGGGGTGCCTGGCTGGCTTAGTCAGAAGAGCACGGGACGCCTAATCTCAGGGTGGTGAGTTTCAGCCCCATGTTGCATGTAGAGATTACTAACAAAATAAACTTTAAAAGTAAAACTGGAGTGGCTATATTTTAATGTTTATTTATTTATTTTGAGAGAGAGGGAGGCAAAGAGAGAGACAGAGAGAGACAGAGAGGAGAGAGAAAGAATCCCAAGAAGGCTCCATGCTGTCAGCACATAGCCCAAACCGTGAGATCATGACGTGAGCCGCAATTAAGAATCAGAAGTTTAACCGACTGAGTCACC
Source organism: Proteles cristata cristata (assembly GCA_017311185.1). Lineage (NCBI taxonomy): Eukaryota > Metazoa > Chordata > Mammalia > Carnivora > Hyaenidae > Proteles > Proteles cristata. Next base: position 40,077 of record JAESUZ010002005.1, on the reverse strand, counting down.
CAGGTGCCCCAGGAGTGGCTGTATTAAAATTAGTAATAGTAGAGTATGAAGCAAAAAGAATTAGGGATAAGGAGATACCTTATATAATGATGAAAGAGTCAATTCAACATGAAAGAAAACCAATCGTAAATGTGCATACACAAAACAACAGGGCTTCGAGATACATGAAAAAGCATAGTAAAAATGTCAGTTGCCCCCTAAGTGATATATAGTTTTAACATGTTTCCATCCAAAATCCAGGCAAGATCTTTGTACACACAGGTAAGCGGATCCTAAAATCCCTATGGAAATCTAAAAGAATCAGAATAACCAAAAACTTTTCAAAGAAGAATAAAGTTGGAGGAATCATAACACCCAATTTTTTTTAAGGCTTTTTGTTTTTCTTAACGTTTATTCATTTTTGAGAGAGACAGAGCATGAGTGGGGGAGGAGCAGAGAAAGAGGGAGACACAGACTCTGAAGCAGGCTCCAGGCTCCGAGCGGTCAGCACATATGCAAGACTCAAACCCACAAACCATGAGCTCACGACCTGAGCCAAAGTGGGCCACCTAACTGACTGAGCCACACAGGCGCCCCAAAGATTTTAGGTTTTTAAGTAATCTATATATCCAAACATGGGGGTCAAACAACCCTGAGATCAAATCACATGTCCTACCAACTGAGCCAGCCAGGCGCCCCACACACCCAATATTAAGTCCTACTGTAAAAGCTCCAGTATTCTCGGCAGAAGACAGTATGGTATTGGTATAGATCTGTGGAATAAAATGAAAGCCGAAAAATAGATCCACACAAATATGACCAATGGACTTTTGACAAATGTTCAAAGGCAATTCAATGGAGCCCAGACAGTGTTTTCAACAATGGTGTCGGAATAATTAGGTACATGTATGGAAAAAATAATAAACCTCTCACTAAAAACCATGTCTTATAGAGAAATTAACTCAAAATTGATTATAAATCTAAATGTGAATTGCAAAACCATACCATTTGGATTGGGGGTGGGGGGGAATGGGAGAAATTTTTTGACCTGAGTTAGGCAAAGAGTTCTTTTACATGACACCAAAAGCATAATCTGTTAGAGAAAAAAAGATAATTTTGAGTAATTCGTCACAATTAAGACTTCTGCTGTGAGAAAGACGCCTTTAAAGAGAACAAAAAGACATGCTACCTACTGGAAGAAAATATGTGCAAATGACATATTCTACCAAGGACTTGTATCCACAATATATATAGAGCTCTCATGTACAAGATCTCCAAGAGCATTATGCTGAGAGAAAAATGCCAATATCCAAAGGCTACTGTATGATTCCAAGTATAAGATATTCTCAAAGTTTGGAAATTATAGCAATAGAAAACAGATCAGTAGTTCGTATGGGTTAGAGTTGAGGGAGAAGTGTGAGTGCTGAAGGGTAAAATGAGGGAATTTATTTGTGGTGATGAAACAGTTCTATATTCTGATTTTCATGATGTATATTCAAATCCACACTGGCAATAAAATTTTATAGAATAACACATGAAAAAAGTGCATGTCAAAATTAAGTGAAATCCTAGTGAAGTCTATACATGAGTTAATAGTATTATGCTATTGTCAATTCCCTGGTTTTAACAATGTACTATGGTTATGTAAGATATCATCAGGGGAATCTAAGTGAAGTACACACGGGAATTCTCGGTACTATATTTTTAATTTCTTGTGACTCAAACTAGTTCTAAATAAAATGTTATATTTAATAAACTTTACAGTATGAACATAATCAGTCCAATTTAAAAATGGGCAAAATACTTGAACAGATACTTTGCTAAAGAGGATATGTATGGGGCGCCTGGGTGGCTTAGTCGGTTAAGCGTCCGACTTTCGCTTGGGTCATGATCTCGCAGTTCGTGGGTTCGAGCCCCGCGTCGGGCCCTGTGCTGACTGCCAGCTCAGAGCCTGGAGCCTGTTTCCGTCTGTGACTCCCTCTCTCTCTGACCCTCCCCGGTTCACGCTGTCTCTCTCTCTCTCCTAGAAATAAATAAAACATTAAAAAAAAAAAAAAGAGGATATGTAAATGGCCCATATACCCATGAAAAATGCTCAAAATCTTTAGCCACTGGGGGAATGCAACGTAAAGCTACTGCTGAGCTACCATTACACACATACTAAAATGGTGAAAAGAAACACTGCTGACAATACCAAGTGCTGACAAGTACCTGAAGCAACAGGAATACTCATCCATTGCCAGTGGGAATGCAAAATGGTATAGCCACTCTGGAAAACCATTTGGCAGTTCTGATAAAGTTAAACATATACTTATCATATGATCCAGAAATTCTACTTCTCGGCATTTATCCCAGAGAAATGGCAACTTATGGAACTTATGTTAACACAAAAACCTACACTCAACTGTGCATAGCATCCTTATTTGTAATTCCCCCAGACTGGAAACAATGCAAATATCCTTCAACTTGAGAACTGAAGAGCAAATTATAGTACATCCAAACTATGGTACACTACTCGGCAATAAAAAGGAACGTGGTATTCATACATGCACCAACCTGGAAGAATCTCACGGGCATTATGCTGAGTGAGGGAAGTCAGTCTTAAAAGGTTGCTAGGTTGTAAGATCTCATTTATGTGACATTCTGGAAAAGGCAAAAAACTAGAGCAGATCGGCAGTGCTGGTAGTTAGGGCTAGGATGCTACAAAGTGGTAGCATGAGGGAGTTTTTTGGAATGGATCCATTCTGTATCCACATTTCGGTGGTGGTCACATGAACTTATGTATGTGTTAATAGTCAAAAACTATGCCTAAAGAGTTCATTTTACTGTCAGCTGATTTACAGAATATTTTATAAAGATAACCTAACTATGCCAGTAATAACTCATTTCACGATCTAGAGATTTACAACTAAGAGCACAATTTAAATACAAATTTGAAAACAACAAAAAGAAAAGAGCACGTATGTACATAGCACTTAAAGTGTGGGCATGTTCTAAGAGTTTTACAATGAACTCATTTAACTTTCACAAAAATCCTATGATGTAAGTACTAGAATTTTCCCCATTTTATACACTGAAGTGAGACAATTTGTCTAAAATGACAGAGCTGAGAAGCGGTGAGGCGGGGATTAAAGCCAAGCTTCAGTTGAGGTCCAGAGTGGCCGCTGTGAACCATGAAGCCTTACAATGCTCCAGGAGGCATGCTCTGGGCTCTTTATAAGACACTGGTCTCTCTGGGGCGCCTGGGTGGCTCAGTGGGTTAAGCGTCCAACTTTAGCTCAGGTCATGATCTCACGGTTCGTGGGTTCAAGCCCTGCGTCGGGCTCTGTACTGACAGCTCCGAACCTGGAGCCTGCTTTGGATTCTGTGTCTCCCTCTCTCTTTCAAAAATACATAAACATTAAAAAAAAGTTTAAAAAAATAAGACACTCTCTCCTTCTTTTTTTTTTTTTTTACAAATAGTTTATTGTCAAATTAGTTTCCACATAACACCCAGTGCTCATCCCCACAAGTGTCCTCCTCCATGCCCGTCCCTCCCTCCCCCCACATCCATCAGTCCTCAGTTTTTGTCAGCATTCAAGAGTCTCTCATGGTTTGCCTCTCTCCCTTTCCCCCACCATTTCCGCCCTTCTTCTCCCCCTTGGTCCTCTGTTAAGTTCCTCCTAATCCTCCTATACGTGCACACATATGATATTTGTCCTTCTCTGCCTGACTTATTTCGCTCAGCATAACACCCTCAAGGTCCATCCATGTTGCTACACATGGCCAGATTTCATTGTTTCTCATTGCCATGTAGTATTCCATGGTATAGATAAACCACATCTTCTTGATCCATTCATCTGTTGATGGACACTTAGGCTCTTTCCAGGTTTTAGCTATTGTGGAGAGTGCTGCTATGAACATTGGGGTACATGTGCTCCTATGCATCAACATTTCTGTATCCCTTGGGTAAATTCCTAGCAGTGCTATTGCTGGGTCATAGGGGAGTTCTATTGTTAGTTTCCTGAGGAACCTCCACACTGTTTTCCAGAGGGCTGTACCAGTTTACATTCCCACCAACAGTGTAGGAGGGTGCCCGTTTCTCCACATCCTCGCCAGCATCTAGAGTTCTCTGATTTGCTCATTTTAGCCACTCTGACTGGCGTGAGGTGGTATCTCAGTGTGGTTTTGATTTGTATTTCCCTGATGAGAAGCGATGCTGAGCATCGTTTCATGAAGACACTCTCTCCTTCTGAATAAACCTATGTGAGGTACTTACTGACTGATATTTCCTGAAGACATATCTTAAGACTTGGAAAGATAAAGTCATACACTCAATTAGAAGGAGACAGAATGGGAAAGCAAAAGATGAACCCATCGTAATTTACCCTTCACTTTCCCACATACTGTACTGATTAACACAGGTGGCTGATTTCTGGCCATGAAGTTTTCGTTCTCCTTAAATAAATCCATATGATACTTGCTACTTAAATATAGACAAAGAGCGATCCTGTATCATTCACAAAATTGCCAAAGGAAGTTTGTGTTTCTTAAAATAGCTGGAGGAGGAGCTTTTGAACTTGTTTGCTGGTATGATAATTAATCTGTAAAGGCACACAGGACGATGGTACTAAAAAGATTATTAATTTATGCGGTCTTGATTTGTGTTTGTTCCTGTCACACTGCCTCTGCCTACATTCAGAATAGTTAATGAAAACTCACATATGCCAAGTGCTGAGCAAAGACAAAAGGGAAATAATACAAAATCTCTCCTTAGAGAAAGGAAAGAATAGATGTTACTGAGGGCCATGCTTAATTATTGTTTCTGAAATAAAACTGACCAGAAAAATTAATTGGGTGGTGCTGTTTAAATCACACTGTCTCTGCAAGGTCTGATTTTACTTTGAGGGAAAAACAGAGCCAGATATGTTGTTTCTAGAGGTAATAGTTCTTACAGGTTTTAATAGGATGCCTTTGGATAACTTCCTTCTTGCGTGTGTTCAAAGTAAGTCCTAAAATGGAGGGTTGATTCATGAAATAGACAGGGAATGAACTTGTTCAGAGGTTAAATAATGTATAGGGGCAAGAACATATATAAGGGTTGTTGTTAAATAACCTTGAGCACATTCAGTGACTATCCACATTAACATACCACAACCAGCTGTATGCTGTAAGGTCTACCATTTAGGAATCAGACTGCCCATTTATATTTCCAATACATGATTCTATTGGTGCTGGGTAGGTGTGAGGGCAGAAGTGCACCAGCGGCCAGGAAAGCCGCTTCTAGCACCTGCTAGAAGGAGGTAGCAATCTGGTTTGGGAGATCTCGAAGTGTTTTGGAAAATTCAAGTGGGGCCATGTGGCTGGAGTTGATAGGAAATACAGCAAAGGATGGGAGATCAAGACAGAAGCTGAAGGAATATGCAGCGAACACATACTGAAGAGCTTTGTATTCTATGCCAAGGAGTTATACATTTTCTGTCTTTTGTTTAAGCACAAAAAAAATCCATGTTTACTGTACAATATTCCTTAAATACAGAAAAGGAAATGTAAAAATCAGAATCACCTGCAATTCTACCACCCAAAGCTGCACATTCTATGTGTCTGCCTCTCCCTCTTTATAGAGAGATGTCTCTCTGTCTCTCTGTCTCTCTCTCCCACCCCCCTCCCTCCATCAAGAGAAACACATGTGTACACACATACACACATTTTTTTCTATGTAAAAATATATCATGAATATTGTTTCATGTCATTAAATCCTCTTCAATGACATCTTTTTAACAGCTGCATAGGATTCCATCATATTGCTATTTCATAATTTAACCAGTCCTTTATTGCTGGTTGGTTTCTGTTTTTGCAATTACAGTAGGAGTTATTTTTGAAATGCATATGTGTTTGCATCCCCTGACAGCTGCTGCCCAGAAACATAGCAATGCAATCTGCTGAAGGGTAGAATTGGGAAAGAGGAAAGGAAGAGAAGATCGTCGCAAGATAAATAAGAGGGTGCCTGGATGACTCGGTCAGTAGAGTAGGTGACTCTTGATCTCCAAGTTGTAAGTCTGAGCCCCACGTTGGGTGTAGAGATATCTTAAAATCTTTTTTTAAAGAGGGAAAGAGAAATACGGAGATAAGTCAAGCAGTACATGAAAAAATGGATTCGTGTAGGGCTGTTCCTAGTACAGAGAGAGAAGACTAAGACAGAAGAAGGACCGTTCACGTTGTGGATCCTGGTAAGTTATTCATTCAATAAAACGTTATTGAATGCCTACTCAAAACATAGGAGTCAACCACCCTAGACCCTGAGTCCTGGAGTTACCCGCCTGAGGTTTCCGATGTGAGCTATCATCAGTGAATGGTTCACTTGAGGCATCTGACTCCTGAGAAAGAACCGACTGGGCACAGTAGCTAGATGATCACCTGTGTTTTCTAAGTTCTATTTCCGTATTAAATTAAATCATCAGAAAGCCAAGTACCTGGATTGTATTATCGCAGTCTCCAAAGAAATGTTTAAACTGAATTACGATTTAATATTATACTCTCACCCTTCTGTAGAAGGTCGAAATAGGAATTGTCCATTTCAACAGGAATGGACAACTATTTTTTGCATAGTTTCTTTGCAAAACTATAGTTGCAAATGTCTAGTGCACCCTATTATCTTGCACACAGGGGCCCATATGATAAGTTTCAGGGTAAAATTTGTCCAGGAAAAAAGAAGTATAACTATTTTTCTGCAGCAGCAATAAAAAACAATACAAGCCAGTGTATTTTCCTGTTTACTTCTGGCTGCTAGGAAACAGACTATTGGATTGGCTTGTCCAGAGACCTCATGGCATCCACCCTTTCTGGTTCCTTGGTCTCCTTGGTTTTTGAATTGTAAAGGTCCTATATTTATACAGGATCAGGTCTTTTTGGAAGGATACGGAATGAAGGAATCTTAAATCAATTTGGCCACTAGAAGCTTCTGGGTAATAACTGGCCCACATGCTACTAAAATTGGCTTGATGGTTACCAACATCTGATTTAGGGGCTGTGAGGCTTGCTATTCATAGTTAATACTTTTGATGGTGGTGTAATTAAATAGCCTCTAAATGATTAATATCTTCAAACGTGCCATTCTGGTTTGTTTTCATAACAGATAAGTATACACATGCAAGTGCTAATAATACAGCCTCTCAAGATGACTAAAATTCTAGAGTAATCTATAACTTCCATCTCTAATGAAGATCACCAGGAGCTGTCCCTTTTCTGTGCAGAAAGCAATAAAGAATGGAATGAGTCAAGTTCAAAGTTATATGAAAGTGTTTTCTCTATCTCTGATCTGAAGAGGGATGACTTATACAAAAATCTACTTAAAACTCTTCAATGGCTGGGACACCTGGGTGGCTCAGTTGGTTAAGTGTCTGACTTTGGCTCAGGTCATGATCTCATACTTGGTGAGTTCGAGCTCCACGTCCAGCTCTTTGAGCCTGCTTCAGATTCTGTCTCCCTCTCTCTGCCCTTCTCCTCCTCACACTCTGTGCCTCTCTCTCTCAAAAAATAAACAAACATTAAACAAATTTTTAAAATCCTCTTCAATGGCTATCTACTGCCTTCGGGATAAAGTCCAACTGCTATGGTTAAGATGTTCATGCTATCTTAAGTAAGAAAAGACAAATTACAGAACACCATGATCTCAATTTCATCACACACACACACACAGACTAAAAATGTGCACTGAAATTGGTAAGTGTCAAAAATGATTTTTATTAATACATACATTCTTATTTTTCTAAAGGAAACACATGTTACTTCTGTCATTGGAAAAAAAGAATCATCCTTTCCAAAAGTTTAAATAGTCACATGTTCCAGAAATTAAAGAGCCACTAGAGGCATGCTGGAGATCATCTGGCTGCTCTCCTTAGATGGAGTACACCTGGGCTTTGAGAAGACATGTGATAGCCACAGTGTCGTAGCCAATCAATGGCCGAACCTGGAATCGGGCCGCGCCCTGATGCCCTGGATACCTCTTGGAGCGTAAGGCACCTGACCCTCTGGCAAGGACTTTGCCCTCAGGACCAGGCTAGGCTAGAGAACTCAAAGACGCTTTCTGACTTTAAGAGTCTATGAAATGTAATCTGGCAATATAGACTTCTTTCAAGTTCGAAGTTGGAGAATCAGACAGGGGAGAAACAAATATTTGTAATACAAAATAATTGTTAAAGACGCAGAATATTTTTGGAACTCTGACCAGCACAGCTCTATAATTCAATATATTTTTGTTAGTTTCAAACGGTACAGCTTGCTTATTTAAAAATAACATTTCTACCTAAATGAAGAAAATATGGCAGATAAACAGAGATCTTTTGGCTGGCCTCCTGACCCCTTGGTCCACAGGCTTCTTAAAGGCTATGTCAGGAGACTGATGTTTCTTCGGGGACTAGGAGTTGGCCTGAGCTTCCAAATTCCAACTCTTTCCTTCCAATAGAAGGGTTTTTCCCCTTAAAAACCTCAAGCCTCTGAGCCGGGGTTACATACAGCCTCAGTCAGGTCCGTTAGTTGTTTTCTTCCTGAGTGAGAGGGTGGTGCTTAATCAGCGTAACATGGTTAACTTCTGGGCCACGGGCTCCCATTTGCAGGCTAAACATGGAGTCACGTAAGGAGTACAGACGTTTAAGTTTGGGGCGATGAAGTCACTTCAGAGTGATACTCTTCCAGACAACAACAAATAAGTAATGATGGCGATGACTGTGGTGCTGTGCTGCCAGCAGCAACGCCCGAGGTGGGAGCAGGCCAACGGCTCTTCAGAGGCTATCTTGGCCTTCGTCTGCGTCAGGAGACAATTCTCGGCGGATCTCTCCTGTTTCTCCACATCTTGTGAACAGAAGCACTGAGTGCCTCTGTTCCAAGATACCTTTTCAAGAATGCTTATATAGCCAACAGCCTTTTGAAACCCAGAGACCATTGTCTTGCTCTGAAAGAAAGAGTAGGTTTTCTGACAGCTTTGGAAGACAGGGGCCTGCGATCCAGTTGTAATAAGGATGATGGCGGTAGAACATGCGACTCGTGATCTCGGGGTCTTGAGTTTGAGCCCCAGGTTGGTGTTAGAGTTCACTTGAAAAACAAAAATAAACAAACAAAAAGAAACTGTCTCTCTCTCTGGAGCAAAGGGCCAAGGTTCTTACTGCCCATTACAGAAGACGTGGGCTCCCTGAGCTGAGGGTTGCTCTCCTTCAGTGCAACCCACCAAGTGGGCAGATACCAACCGGCCATCTTCATGTCATCTTGTGGGTACCAGGACTCCAAGGACCAGGGCGAAAATGCTGATCCTCTGGCTCCTGCTACCACAGTGAATAAGAAACTGCCCATCTCTGATCCAAGAGTCTTGTGCCTCCTGCCAGCATCGATGGAACTGCTTCAGGTTAACTTGGTGGCTTGAGAATCAGGTAAAAATCTCAGACCCTTTGAAGCTTTTTTTTTTTAATTTTTTAATGTTTTATTTATTTCTGAGAGACAGAGAGAGAGAGACAGACAGGCAGACAGGCAGACAGATAGACGGCATGGGCAGGGGAGGGTCAGAGAGAGAGAGGGAGGTACAGAATCCAAAACAGGGTCCAGGCTCTGAGCTGGCTGTCAGCACAGAGCCTGATGCAGGACTCAAACCCACGAACCGCGAGATCATGACCGGAGCCGAAGTCGGACACTTAACTGACTGAGCCACCCAGGCGCCCCATTGGACCCTTTGAAGTTTTTAACAATCTATACTCCCTGGCTGGACTCCTACAAAATCCATGGAAGAAATTAGGAGGAAAGTAAGGAACTTACAGTCTAAAGGTTAAAGGATCGCTCATGGCTCAACATAATCACTGTCACATAACAACTGCAAATGATTTTGACAATTGTTATTAACTACTTCAGTTGCATCTGTCGTCACAGGGTCACAATACCTCATCCGTGTCTGATTTGGGACCATAGTGATAATAGAACAGGGTTAGACCTAACTCAACATGTCTTCAAGGGCAGGTGCAGACAGAACCTTGATTGTCTTCAAAGGCAGGGTTAGAAGCAAAATAGCCCTATGAAGGATGAAGGACCCCCCCTTCGGTAGAATCAAAAAAAAGTCTAGTCACTGATCAGTTCTGTACCTGGGAGAGCTTTGGCTTAGCCCTCACACTAAATACCAACAAGCCTTTTTTTTTTTTTGGGGGACAGTTTGTTCAATTTATATAGTACCACTGCTTGAAAAATAAAATACCGATAATAACTAATTCATTGTTGAGGATTTGTGGGGGTTTTTTTTTTTTCATTCTTACTTCCAGCTCATTATAAACCATACAATATGCCAATGCAGTCTCTCAGTGCAATTATAGAGGAGAAATAATGCACGACTGGAACCCTGCATTCGGCAGTGGCCGTGTTCCAAAAACTCACCGAGAAAGATGTTACTTCCACGCCAAAAAACAAACAGTAATTCTTAAATGCCTACAGAAAGCCAAATGGATTTTTAGAATTACCAGATTATTGCTTTACTATTTAAAAAATTCAGTAATTACATCTTAGCTAGGGGGTTACATTATTCAAAATATGTCACTGTAATAGCCTGCTTCGCTTCATCCTCAAAAATAACCCCATTTTTCATTTACAAATATTGTTATCTATGCAGCTAAAGTGATTCGCAACTTGTTTTTTTCCTGAAATAATCAGTTGTACTCAGAAATCCTCATCTCCATTTCTACAAATGAAGGGAGGTGGGGGGGGTGTTTCCATCTACACCTCCATGTCTAGCAAATAAGTCAAGGTTCCCTACTGTCTTTGCCTCAAAGGGTCCCAAAAGCCCTTGTGAAAGCAGCTGTTATGTGAAGCTCATACTGATTATTTGAGGCTTTTTGCTCCCTGCACACATTAACTTGACATTCGAAAATATTGTATTTGAAAGTTATTATCACATGTACATTTCTTAACTATTTCTGATAGAAAAGAGATCTGCGGGGTGTCAATAAAAACAATAGTTTAATTAATTTTTACATGCAGAAAAAGGTTTCATTTCCCCACCCTCTATATGTGCGTCTGGTTGTTAGCCATATATATTCTTCAAATGCAGATTCAGAAGTAAGCGGTAGCTGTCAGAGGCATAGCAACTTTTCTTGCTCCTGGCCTAACTGAAACACAGGTTTACTGAGGCCAAGGTAACGCTAAAGGGCATTGTCCCATGGAGTTCCACATCCATCCAGCTTCTGCAAAGAAAGCAGCAGAAAGGCTTTTTGCCTAGTCCTGTTTAACTCCCTCAGTGGGAGGCGGCAGAAACAGCCCAGCACTCAGAGAGCCAGCCCCAGCAGGCAGCTGATCTGATTCCCACATATAGTGGCCAAAGAGCGGCTATGCAGGACAGAGTTCTCGCTGGAGAAACAGGTGTGGAGGCCAGAGTGTTGACTGGACAAAAGTCCCCACCCCCATCCCATGGCCACATACAAACACACCACCATCAGCATCACCACCATCTGCTCCTCCTTTCCAGAGACTGTGTGCTTGGGGGACCTTAGTGGGAAAACAAAGGAGAGACAAAGCGGAACCTGGTGTTTGAGGGTTTTCATCTCCTAGCCCCCAAAGCATTTTTGGCTCCCCCTTGTGGGGAGAAGCTGAATTAAAGCACCCCTTACAGGAGGGCCTCAGGAGAATCTGGGAATCCTAGGACAATAGATTTATTTTAATTAAGTGAAAGGAATCAAGAGGGCACTTGGGTGAAGGCAAATGAGTCATCAACAATTTTAAGGCGATTCAAAAGTTCATAACTGACATCGAGTCCTTTGTCCCCCAATTTTAAAAGTATACATCTTTTGAGAGATAGATCCCAGAACACAAAGCAGTCATGTATATCTACTGGCTAACGATGATTAGGAATGTGGCTCCAAACACCAAAATAGAAGAAAAACCAATGAACTAAGTTTCAAGAGACCTGGATTCTAGTCCCAGCTGTTAAGACTTTCAAATTAGAGAGAAAACTCAACTATTGTCCTGTACCCAGCAAGAATAGATTCATAGGTAACATATATGACCTACAAAGTTTTCTCTAATTCAATAATTCTAGGCAAAATTAGAAAAGTATCCAGCTAGCAGCCATCAAGGTGAAGCTGAGTGGTGAGGAAGGGGCCGCAGAGAGGTCTTGAGTCCGACAGACCTCAATCCCAACCTGAGTCCATCTCTCACTCACTGTGTGATCTTGGGAGCCTCCGTTTCGTCATGTCTAAAATGGGGCTGAAAAGAGTAGCACCTGTCCCATAGAGTCATTCTGAGGGTTAAATGGGACAATGCGACTAGACTACTTAGCACAGTATCTGGAACATCAACAATTGGCGGACGTTAAACATCATCATCATCATCCTCATCATCACCATCATCGCCATTATTATTAACATCATCCTTCTCATCATCATCATTGTCATCCCTTTGTCTTTTCTTCCGATTTCACAGAGGTTTCAGTCTAAGCTTCTCAGAAGCAGTGCATTATATGGACAGTAGGTAGGTCAAAGGAGAGAGCTGGAGTTCTGCTATGATTTACAAAGGGCCACTTTGTAAAATATCCAATAAAGGAATTTTTTTAAAAGGCAGAGCTTTGCCCCCATACTGAAAATGCCTGCAATCATGGGCCTGTCTTGACAGAATTGGACTTTGAGACCTCAGGGAATAGTCGACAACGATTCTCAGACAACTCTTCTGGTTAATAAACAGGCACTCAAAAACAGTTTATAAATGTTACACCTTTGTATCTACCTATTTTTGCCCATTTTACCCTAATGTATTACCTATCCTTTAAAAAATTATTTTACTAAAGTTGTCTTATAATTTATTTGTATCAGCATGGCATTCCACTACTCTTCAAAGCATAAAGATACATACAAATAGAGAATTCACAGTGGGTACATTCGCTCAGCAAACACTCCAATGTCTCCTTCATGCCAGACAGCACTTTAGGCGTAGGGGTTAAAAAGATTGTAAGAAGCCTGTAAGAAGCCGGCCCTGCTCTCAAAGAGTTCACAGTCCAGTGATAACGCAGGTGTGCAATGTCTTTGTAGACAGGTGCCTGGAAGGGCAGAATTTAGGCTGCAGATGTGTGCTTGAGCCCTTAGCAGTAGGCAGCCATGAGGTCACCCAGGTCAAGTGTGCACAGTGAGAACAGAGAAAATGCAAAGAAAAGCCCCTGAGGAAACACATGGACAGGGTAGACTGAAGAAAAAAATGCATGAAAGAAACAGACAAAGTAGAGGCAAAAAGAAAAAAGAAAAAAGAAGAAGAAGAAGACAGGCAAAAAGAAAAAATAAAAAGAAGAAGAAGAAGAAGACAATCAGGAGAGAATCTCAGTCCCACAAATACATAAGAAGTTTCTATACAAAAATCAGTAAGAGAGAAGTGGTAGCTACTATGACTACTAGTACTAGTACTATTATTACTAGTTCTATTTTTAGTACTCAGAAGGTTTTTAAGTTTATTCATTTATTTTTGAGAGAGACTGGGGGGGGGGGTGCAGAGAGAGAGGGGGAGAGAGGGAATCCCAAGCAGCCTCTGCACTGCCAGCACAGAACCCAACATGGGACTCGAACTCGCACACCATGAGATCATGACCTGAGCCGAAATCAAGAGTTGGACGCTTAACTAACTAAGCCACCCAGGCACCCTTCAGAAGGTTTTTCCTCGTTCACATGGATGGTGTGGTAGCCAGGCTCCAAGGTGATGTACACCTCTTGGTAACCCTGCCCTTGTATAGCCCCTTCCCACAATGAATCAGGCCTGGCCCTGCAAGACCAATAGAATACAACAGAAGCAATGATGTGGGAATTCCAAGTCTAGGTTAAAAAAAATATATATTGCAGCTTTCACTTTGGTCTCTTGGATCACGTGCTCTGTTGAAAAGCCAGCTGCCACGGTATGAGGACATTCAAGCAGACATATGGAAAAGCCCATGTAGAGAGGAACTGAGACTTCTCACCTGCAATCAGGACCAATTTCCAGGCCATGTGAGTGAGCCACCTAGAAACACATCCTTCAGCCCCAGTCAAGCCTTCAGATGAACAGAGCCCCATCTGACATCTGACTGCAAACATATTAGAGACCCCAGCCAGAGCTATCCAACCTAGCCACTCCCAAATTCCTGATCCATAGAAACCATGAAAAATAATAAATTACCATTGCTGTGCTAAGCAAGTAAGTTTGGGGATCATACATTACACAGAAATAAGTAACAACACAAATGGCTCCCTCTCCTGAATCTAGACAATAATTTTTTTTTAATCTGGAAATTCTTTGTGGGAACTATGCATTTCCTGCTATGAAAATTTCTTCCACACAGTCATTTTTGGTACATTTCATTACATTTTTTCCCCTGTCCTTTATATCAGTTAATATCTTAACACTACATAAACTGCATGGCTGTTGCCAGGAATCATTCTTTGGCTTATTCATACTTTTAGCAAGTGATGAAGCCCTAGATGATAGATCTCACCGAAGACAATCATCATCATAAGAAAGCTGAAAGAGTATTCCAGATGTTTTCCAAAGGAGAGACTATGACTGGCAAAATATATGTCCAAAGAAAGACAAGCTAATCATGACATTTAAGGCCAGTAGAACTTTAAAAGCATGACTGGATACTCCCTGGTGAGGTCAATTGTACTTACTTTTCATTAGAAAGATTATGAAGAGGCCACACTAACCACACAAACCCAGGGATGTTTGTACAGGGATGCTAGATCAGTGGGAGACGGAGCACAGAGAGTTGTGAAAACTTGTTAGGCAAATCCATCTCGCTTCTAAAGAAAAAAAAGCAGAGGCACCTGGGTAGCTTAGTTGGTTAAGCATCCAACTCTTGATTGTGGCTCTGGTCATGATCTCACGGCTCATGAGTTGGCGCCCCACGTCAGGCTCTGTGCTGACAGTGTGGAGCTTGCTTGGGATTTTCTCTTTCCCTCTCTCTCTCTGCCCCTCCCCAACTCATGCTCACTCTCAAAAATAAATAAACTTTTTTTTTAAAAAGCAAAGAAAAAAACCACAGCTTACTCTTCATATTCAAAGAGAGGTAAGACTTGTTTCCCAAAGCCCCCTCTCTCTCCCCACCTTCCACCACAGTCACGTTTATGGAAGGAGGGGGGATGGTGTGGCTGGGTTACAGTTCTGACTTCAAATGCTTGGTCCCCTTTGGGACCACATACCACCACCACCGCCCCCACCACGTTCAGGTGAAAGACTATAGTCATTGTAGGTAAAGGGTAAGTAAGCTAGTGGGTTTGCAGTGGAAAGAAGTTTAGGAAAAAAATGACCAATCCAGGGCCCACCCTGAGGGTGCAGGCTCGGAAGTTAGGGAGGGTGTAGGCAACAGTGGACGCACCAGGAATACAAAATCCCTTTTCGTGCTCTCCTCCCACATTCCTCCTAGGTGGGAGCAGAACTGCAGCCTTCCAAGTGGAGACAAATGGCTCTGCGCGGAATATGTTAATTTGGAATAGATAAGGGACTGGTCAGGAGAAACACAGGCTGAGAATTAATAATAGATCACGGGAGGTGAAAGGGGAAGTCTGGCTTGGAAGGAACTGAAAACTGGGAGGAAAAAAAACAAGACAAGAATCCAGCATAAAGGATGGGGAAAGCATAGCAACATACTAGTTGGGTCCTGCTGACTTAAAATAATGAGAATTAGGCCTGGGGTGCCGGTGGGCCTGGCTGAGGACAAGGTGGGGGTTCGGATGGAAGCCCTGTCTCTCTTCAGAGGTAAGGGAGTTTAGGAAAAGTGCAGCCTTTGACAAGAACCACAGAACCGACCTAGAAAGAGAAAGCCCACTTCTCGGGTACTCAGGAAAAGAAGGTCCAAGTCAGACATCAGAGTGGATCCCAGGACCTTGGGCTCTCAAAGAATTCTCTTCTCAGTGGAAAGCCCCACTCCTGGAGTTCAGGAGATGGGTCAGAAATGATCCTAGCAGAACTCTTATAAATACTTGTTAGTGCTCGCCAAAATAAAACAATGAAAACAGTAAAAAGGGTATCAATGGTATTTGGTAAATGAGCGCCAAAGGACACCCTACCATTAACTCTCATTTACCCTTGTCTGCTGACTACAAATGTCCCAGGATATTGATTTTAGTGAGATCCTTATAAATTCACTTTTCTATGATACATGTGCACGGGCTCTCGTGCTGATGAAGGGGATTCAGACTTCTGGCGAGCTTACTGCATACGCCACAGCCGGAGCGATGAGAACATAGCATTGCCTCACAAGGTTCTCTGCCTCACATGCAAATAAGCATTGGAAATTAGTACACTAGGCGCCCCTTCTAAAGTGTTTGAAAAGTTTACTCTCTTAAGCAGTCTAAAAGCTCCTTCAGGCAATCTTGTTTACAAATTAACAAAATCCTGAATTAATGAGGTCCAACTGCTTTCTTTTCAAATAACTCCAAATACAGGCTAACTCGAACACATACGGAAATAATTCTCTCACCCCAGTGATACAACAGACCTCAAAGACACAACTTTGCTTTTGGAAAGCTACTGCGGAATTCCTGCGAGAGAGTCACTTTCCAATGGCACCATTCTAAAGTAAGTGACGAATACTCTACTATTTACGTCTTTTATACATGACATGGCTAACGAAAACACATATTTGTTTTCTCCACTACTCTTTCCGTATTTCTCTCCAAAGACCTGAGGGGATGCCTTGGTTTTGCAGTCATCATAAATTTCTTATGCTGAACTTGTGACCCAGCCTGGATGAGAACCAGAACGATATCCAACATGAAAAGGCAGCATTCACTCAGTTCTGCAAACTGCCTTCTTTCAGAAATCCTGAAAAATGGCTCCTTTGATTTTCTTTACATTGTCTTCTCTCTAAGTGCCACCGGAATGCTTTATTTTTCTAGTTCAACCAGCCCCCGCAAATACATGCTGTATTATTTCTTGTGCCTATGAGTTACAGATAAATAATTCTAAGAGTTGATATCAAAAGAGGCAATAGCGTTTTGTCTAACAAAACTTTATCACCTAAGCTTGCTTTGCTCACAGAACTCGTTCTAAGCCTCTATTACCTGAACTGAACCTCATGAGAACTGATACATCACAGAATTTTTGTTTTGAGACCGATCCCTTAAATGTTTTTTTATTTTTAAATTTCTGGTATGTGACCCCTTCAGGCGCATAGCAAAGGAAAAGCCAAGACTACCTAATTTCAGTGCATTTATAGAAGAAAGTTATATGTTAACATACATGTACACTGAGTATACGCATATGAGACAAGATAGAGACAATAGATACCCAGCAAGGAAAAACTCATAAAATGTTTTAAGATGAAATGACATAATTACACATGATACCACATACAGGGCATTTCTCTACAGCTTACCATCTGCACCAAGGACCATTTTTATTTCTCTCACCAAAGGGGAGATTTTATGCTCTCTTACATCAGAGGGGGCATAGATACCTTAAAAAAAAAAAAAAAACTCCTAAAAAGCGGATTCCTGCTTCAAGATTTATCTCTCTACCATAATTTTCATTATTCAGGAAGATATCTCACATGAATTGTGGATTTCATATGCTCTCAATTTTGGATACCACTGCGCATGCACTCACTGAAAGCAGAAATCCAACTGTCTATATAACAGCTTTATAAACGGAACAAGTTGGCTTAAATTGAAACAATTTTCAGAGGCTTTTCCGTTGCCTATTTTCCATGACAGTCCTCCAGCTCAGGGCTTTCAAATCTGAAAGAAAGATCTTTTACAACCGCAGTTAGCATAGGCACATATCTACAAACAGGAAATTTTTCTTCAGTCACGCTCAAACAGAAGAATGAACTGCTTTCCAAAGGAGAACGAGTTAATCCCCGGGGTTTGGGCAATTTAGGGAGAAAAGCAGAACGCAAAGTACCCGACTTGTTGCAAAGGAGTCACAATCAGGGTGAATATTTGGTGCTTATTTCTCTGCTGCCTGCTTCTATTAATGTACAAAAGAAGTTGACCGTAAGAGAGGAAAATTGTATTAAAACCACCACTCAGGAAAGCTAGATGAAACAGCTACCTGTAGAGACACATGTGTCTGGTTTTTTTCCTCAAAACAGAAGCATAGATTAGCAAAAGGAAATCAACGCTGCCACTTTAATGAAGGAAGAGAGGGGTGTCATTCCAAATACATGAAATGATGGAAAAAGGGAAGGGAAATTGTTCTGTGATTTCTCACACAAGGTCAGTCAGTATGAACAAAAACAAAGGTGGGGAGAGAGATGTAGTCAATAATTATTACAGAAACACTTGGGGCACCCAAGAATTCAAAACTAATTCAGACTTGAGCCTAAATCAGTCTACTGACACTTCATGGCCACAGATGTTATACTTTTTGTTTGTTTGTTTGGTGGTGGGGTCGGGGGGAGGAGGGCTGTGGGGGGATAAGAGAAGAGGTTGGAGCCAAGGAGGGGGGCAGTCAAGGAACAATCAGAAGGAAGAATTTGTTAGCTTAAAAGAAAATCCATCATAACCCTGCTTCCTAAAAGATTCTATGGTATTCCTCCCATAGAGCTCACAGATGGAGAAGGGTAATGGACTGGAAGATGAACCAGGAGATACACAATCTTCACATAAACCAACTGAAGTGGCCATACCAAACAAAAGGCAGCCTTGAAGCAGACTGCAAGAATATCAATGCTGATCACACTCCCAGAGGAAACTGAAATCAATTGGAAACAGACAAGAAATCCAGCATTTCCAGTGACACTGATGAATTTTTTTCATGAAAGTCATTAAAATTGTAAGGTTCAAAGGCACACCCTTCCTTTATGGTATATCGTCTCGATAAGGGCCATGCAGTCACATTACCAGCAAAATATGCATTAATGTGGTAGGGTAAGGAAGGATGATACGTTGCAGCACTTTGCATAGTGACTGGTACACTCTCTAAATATCTGTGGGAGGAAGGGAGAGAGTAAGGCAAGATGTATAGAAAATAGAGGTTTCGAGAAAAAGATCATCAAAGGGCTGCGAGTGAGGTTTGTAAGCTAAGGTAATGGCAGTGGAATTACTTAAGCTTAGATAAAGTGGGGCAAACATTTAATAAGTCCTCCAGGATATTATACACATGGCTGATCTCCATCTCTGCTGAAGACAGAAGAAGATGAAATACTGTTTCATTGAGTTAGGTTAAAAATAAGGTAGACTTATTGTCAAACACTTGAACAGATTACTAAGGGAAACTGAAGATATTTTAAAAACAAAATGTATTTCACCTAACCAAGATAAACCAGGCTGGACAACAGGCTAAATGAGTTCACTAAAGTTTTATATGGCTATGATAACTTTCTGAGCAATTCTAGTAAGAACTCTAGGATTCAAAGACAAATTTTATACAGACCACAGAGGCACGGTTTTTTTTCCAATCACTGTACTTAACATTCATCCTTATCTGTCAACATATAATAATAATATGTCCATAATTCATCATAACTTTCTAATAAAGTTTAATACCAGCATTTAGCTCAAGAGGTAACCATTTCTATTTCATCGGCCTCTTTTTTTTTTTTTTTTTTTTTTTTCGGTAAGCTCCCCTCAACCACTTTCAAATCTTTTCCATCTGGCAAAAAAGTAACAGAAAAATCTCATTTCCTGTGCCCAGCCTGCCTGATCCTTGCTGGAGACGGGGCCCACTTAACTGTCACCTGATCCTTTCGTCCAGTCCTCACCTGATCTCCCTACCCCCACTCAACTGTAACCTCCTCTGCTCCTAAACTTGTAAGGCTCTGTGTTTACCTCTCTTAGCACATTTGACATATTCCACCTTGGATTATTATTAGGCTAGGTCTCTTCTTTCTTACCAGACTTTCTTACCCTTGAGGGAAGAAATCCTAGCTGACCCATCTCTGGATCCCTGTGACTGGGGAAACCACCTGGGGACTGATATTTAATCAGTCATCTCTTGGGTTTAAAATTACTTAATCAATAGTTCATGGACCAGAATTTACCTAAATCTCTTTCTTTCATTTCAAGTCTGGATCACTGTGTAAAATATTACAATAGATAAAATCAACAACCTTCATTTTGGGGCACCCGAGAAGCTCACTTGGTTGAGCGTCTGACTCTTGATTTCAGTTTAGGTCATGATCCCAGGGTCATGGGATCGAGCCCTGCGTCAGGCTCTGTATTGAGCATAGAGCCTCCTTTAGATTCTCTCTCTCTTTTGCTTTGCCCCTCTCCCCATCTCTAAAATTAAAAAATAGTAATAACCTTCACTTTAAGCCCTGAGGTTACAAACCTAAGATACTAAAATTCTTGTTCACTGGATATGCATGTCTTTAGGGTGTGATTTATGTGGTTTGTTTGTTTTAGATGTTGTTGTTGTTGTTTTGTAAATAAAGCTAGCTGAGTTCTTCCTTACAGCTTAAGATGAAAAAAAAGGTCAAACTTTACTGTTCAAACTCAGCAAACTCATAGGACTCTCATTAGCTTCTCCACAGTGACTTGTAAAATGGTTTGAAGAGTGAAGGTTCAGAACTTCACAGAATGATCAGAACCTCCAAACCCTAAGAAGTATCCCAAAGCATGAAGAGAGATCACTACCATCCAGTTCCAGAGAGGGTGGAGATCAATGGCTAATAACACTCTCCACCAAACGGGAGATGTGGTATTTACTCAGTAATCCTTACTACAACTGCCAGCCTCAGCCAAAAACTTCCAACATTAGCACAAAGAAATACTAGCTGAGCCTGTGCACTCAGAATCACGCAAGTTCCATTTAGTAAGTAACACAACAATCACGCAATTTCTTTTTTTTTTAATGTTTTTTATTTATTTCTGAGAGAGAGAGAGAGAGAGACAGCATTGGCGGGGGCGTGGGGGTGGTCAGAAAGAGAGGGAGACACAGAATCCTAAACAGGCTCCAGGCTCTGAGCTAGCTGTCAGCATAGAGCCCGAAGCAGGGCTCGGACTCATAAACCGTGAGATCATGACCTGTGCCGAAGTCAGATGCTTAAACGACTGAGCCACCCAGGCATCCCAATGATCACGCAATTTCAAGTGCATACAAGATGTACGTGCCTGGTGAGTTCACCCTTCCTTACCAATGGCAACTCCTCTCAGCTTAGGGGCCCAAGAATGTACTTTAAGTGAGAACAGCTTTCACCCAATCCACCTTCCTCTTTCCGTAGCCAGAATCTCCAGTTATCAGTGAAGCAGTGGTGATATTCAGGATTAAATGTGAACTGTCATTTGTCTAAATGAGCTATTCCAAAATTCCACCCTAGAAGATTCTACCTGTCATTCATATTAAAAATATAGTTTAACACTAGCATTTAGCTCAAGACCTTTACTCTGGCTCACATGAATACCTGTTCAAAACAGAAGCTTTTCAGGTGTGACTTCTAATTTTGCCAATGGCTAACAAGGGTCCTTGCTAAACACAATCCCATAATGCACATCACTCCCAATTATAGTATTAAAGAGTTTTTCCTCACTTGTGCTTTGAAATCAGTGGATTACTTAGCTTTTTAGATACTGCAACACTCTTCCGCCCTCCTGGAAAACCAGTTAATATCTTCGTCTCTCTACTTCCCTTCCCGCTTCCCAATGAACTAGTTATGGTGGAGATTACGTGGGTTTAGTACAATCAATCTTGTTCTCTCGACTGAAAATCTATCCCCTCAAATCTTGCTACTTGCTCTGAAGTGAGCCTTATCTCTTCCAATTATTTCACACTATTACCCTAAAATCTTTCTACTCTACTGATTCATTTCCAATGACATTAATATAAATTCTCCTTTCCCTTCCTGTTGTTTTCCTCCTCCCATTCCCTGCTTCATCCTTATTTACATGCAAATCCATGATGAGATCAACTATACTGTTTCCTTTTCTGCTTAAATCCCTGCAGATTGGCACGATTCTTCCTTGTTTCTACTGTAATACAACTCTGAGTACTTTTCAGCAAATTTCAATGTCATGTATCTCTCTAAGATTTCTAAATTGCTCCTATCAATTGGGCTTAAAAGCCTAGGTAGAAGCAAATTCAAACATTACGGATAACTCCTTGACCATGAGAGAGACTTAAACACTGGAACAGACTGCTGGCGAAACAAACATACAAAATATCTGTCTTTAGAAATCTTTTCAAATGGGATGAAAAACCATCACTCACATGTGATTTAGGTGTTGAGATACCGAAGCAGCGGGATGAGCCACATTGCTTATTTACGTCCCCTCCAGGTCTAAGATTTCACAACATGGTCATTTAGCTATTTTTCTCCAATTTTGCTAAGAAAGCTTTAGATACTTGTAGACTGATGATAAGATTCATTAAGGCAAAACCAAATCAAGATATCATACCAAATGACCCAATATTTTATTCAGTCTGAGTTCTTCTTGGGAGCAGATGGAATGTGTAATTTAATAAGGCCTTTGAGGGGCGGAGGGGTGAGACAGACCCGTCTTCCTGCCTTCTCTTAAAGCTGGTGCCAGGCTGCCTCCAGAAAGGAGGACGGGAATAATTAGAAAATTTATTGAGTCTGGAGCATTGCTTAACCAGCGAGGTGCAATCAACTGCCACGGATATTACCCTTACTTTGGAGAACACATAGCTAAAATGAAATTCTTTGAAGATCCAGGCAAAATTTCCTCAGTGTTGAGGAAATAAGTATATCCTAAACTTTTCAAATCCTGGCAAGCAGCTAATCACTTCTAATTAACCGCCAAGTGGTGGTAAGAATCTAAAAAATGGGAATTTTGCCAGTCAAGAGATGAGCGGCGTTGTGGAGACAGGAATCGTGGAGCTGGGGGGAAGTTCAGTAGAGGGCCAAAAGAGAGCAAAAGTGTGGGAGGTAGGCTCAAGGTGGCTAGGTCTGAAATAATTGCACAGAAGCTGACATTCTGTCCCTTCAACAATCAGGCAAGATACTGTAAGCAAAGCTTTGGTGCTTTCACATTCTGCTATTGCCTTTCACTAATAAAATGTATGTTACATAAGCAAGCAAATCAAAAGAGCTAACATTTATTGTGGAAACTTAGGAGAAAGTCTCAAAAGCAGAAAGACTTTGGCATATCATTAATATTTGGTGAAAGTGACACGTCATTTTTTTATTCTAAAAAACCCCAGCATTCTGGTTTTTTCTTTTTAATGCTAGTGACCTCCTACTGTACAGTGACAGGCAGCAGAGAGCATTAGGAAAACCCAAAGAAAAGCAGAGAGTTTGAAATCAGACAAACACTTGGATTCTAGCTCGCTCACTTCAGAACTGTGTGACCCTGGGCAAGTCAGGTAACAGCTCTCATTTGTCCCATCTGTGAAACGGTTGTCATACTACACTAAGAATCATTTCCTTCTATCCAATATCTCCTTCCTCTAGGCTCCTCCGTTTTGCCTCATCTCCTTTGTTTACTTCACATTCCCCTTCCCAGCCTGTTGTCACTTCTCTATAGTAGTTATCCTTCCCCTTTCCAAGCGCAGCCTTCCTTCTGGCAAAACCCTAGCAACTAGCAAAAATTATCAGGAGTGATTTGGTGCCTAAAAACTGTGCAGCACCAGGAAGATTTCCAGACGCTTAGGGTCTGAATGCCAAAAGAGAACAGCACAGCTTGGGAAATCATCATCTCCTTATGAATAAACACTGGGCATCTAGATGCATCAAGTATCATGGCAGATACAGGGGTTACAGAGGTGAGGGCTCAGTCAGTCCCTGTCCTCAAAGAGCTCAGAGTCTGTTGGGAAAGACATAGAAACAAATGATTGTAGTGCCGTGGAAGACGTGCAAGCCAGAGATACGTCTGACGTATGGAGCTGGCAAGGAGGATGTACTGATATGGGTGGGGGCTGGTGATGGGAAGATGATGGTGGTCAAAGAAGGTGTCGTAGAAAAGACACTCATTCCAGACATAGCTCCACTCTTGTACAAGATGCATCGTGTTGGCCAAGTCAGTTCATCTCTTTAAGCCCGATTTTCCTGAGGCGCCTGGGTGGCTGAGTCAGTTAAGCCTCCGACTTTGGCTCAGGTCATGATCTCACTGTTAGTGGGCTCAAGCCCCGCGCTGGGCTCTGTGCTGACAGTTCAGGGCCTGGAGCCTGCTTCAGATTCTATGTGTGTCTCTCTCTCTGCCCCTTCCCTGCTTGTGTTCTGTCTCTCTGTCTCTGTCTCTCACTCTCCCTCAAAAATAAATAAACATTAGAAACAAATTTTAAAAATTAAGTAAACCCCATTTTCCTCATCAGAAAAAAATGAACGGTTAGGACTCAACAATCTCCATGTGTCCTTGTGGCTTAATGCTCTATAACATTTCACAACACAGGAAAATAAAGGGAAATAGCTCTAGATTCCATATTTCTTCTCTCCATCCCCCACCCCCTTTCTTCTTATCCATTCGTTTTTCTCTTATAGCCAGTTGGTCATTTCTATTTGCTTTGCTTTTAAAAAAAAAAAATTATTTTTTCGAGTAGTCTCTACACCCAACGTGGGGCTCGAACTCATGACCCCAAGATCAAGAGTCCCACGCTCTACCGACTGAGCCAACCAGGCACCCCTCTACTTGATTCGCTTTTGACTCTCCTCTATCATGGTGCTGCCATGCAAACAGATGTAATCTCATGGTTTCAGAGGCGCTCCTTTTGGCAAAAACAGGTTCCCTTGCATGAAAGGATCAGTTTCCTCAGTGTTCCCCATAATAAGATGATCAGTTGAGCCCTCAGCTATGGTTTCTAAATTTTAACTCCAGGGATCCTTTTTTCACACGTCAAGACTTCAAACACTATTTTAGTAACTTCACATTGACCTCCACAAAAGCTCCACCTCCATATCCATTTAACAAACATTTATTAAGGCTTTCTCTGTATCAGGCATTAGGCTGGGGGCTATGGGAGATGCAGAAATGATTAAGACATAGGCTCGGTTGTCAGGGAGTTTATGATTTATTTAGCGGCTGTGGCACTAAGCCCAGCACTATATAAAACATATTAGCAAGGCAATCTTTGTTCTGTCACAACTGGAGCCATGAGTCCTCAACATGTATATGTGGTTTTGCCTAGAAGTTGTGCATTCAGTAGGCGTTGAAAACCACATGTCAAAAACTGAGCTGCTTTTCAAAAAGTTCAACCCCATTAGTAATCAAAGAAATGAAAAGTTAAAACAATGAGATTCCATCATTCTCCTAGAAAACTGGCAAAGATGTAAAGGGATAAAATGCAGTGACAAGGAGTGTAGGGAGATCGGGGCTCCCATCCACTGTCAGTGGAAATGGTAAATAAGCTATAACGCATTCATAATAAATTATGACACAGCCACACAAGTGAATTCTATGCCACCATTAAAAATCATGTTTTCAAGACTATTTAAAAACATAGTAAACTACTCATTATGTAATATGAAGCAAAAATAGCAACTATCGAACTATATATACAGCATAATCACATTTTGGTAAAACAATGTTTCTTTGTGAATGCATAGAAAAAACGGGAGGGGGGGGGAGGGTGCAAAAGGAAATGTACCAGAATGTTAACAGTAATTATCACTGGGAAATGTGATTCCAAGTGATTTTACTGCTCTTTTTAATGTTTCTGTGAATTTTCCAAAATTCCTGCAACAATACCACTGTTTTCTAGCAATAGAAAGGTATTATGATGCATAAAAACCAGAAGAATATACACTAAAATGTTAATAGTAATCTTCCTCAGATAGCAGGATCGTGGTATGAGTTTTATGTTCTATCATGTTTTCCATATTGTTAAAACTTTTCTACACTGAATATGTACTAACTTCATTGGACTAAAAACTAACACCCAATTAAGAACAACTGGACTGGGGTGTCTGGGTGGCTCAGTTGGTTAAACTTCCGACTTCAGCTCAGGTCATGATCTCAGTGCTTTGTGAGTTCAAGCCCCACATCGGACTCTGGGCTGACAATGCAGAGCCTGCTTTGGGTCTTCTGTCCTTTTTCTCTGTCCTTCCCCTGCTCGTGTTCATTCTCTCTCTCCTCTCTCTCTCTCTCTCAAAATAAATAAACATTTAGAAAAACAACTAGATTGTCAGAGGAATTAGCGAAGATTAACACAAATAAGCATATATTATTTAAATGAGCAAATTCTATTGCCACACAGCTCTGCAATACTTTTAGGCTCTATCTCCACTGATTACGGTTTGGGCCAGGTCACTTAACTTGTGTGTGCTTTAGGGAATCGATAATTACTGCGTGCTTCGAAGGGATACTGTGATGGTGAGTGTGATAGCATTGGTGAAATGCTTTGAACTCAGGAGAGAAAGATATACAGCAAGGATTAATGGATATTTTAATTATCTACTCTGTGATGTTTGTGTTGCGATCGTCCTCAGCAATCCCTATCTAACCCTCTCCAGCGTGCACATAACACTTCCTTCTCTAAGTCCCCTCCCTCTGTCTTATTCTGGTTCTCTGGCTCCTTTTCTCTCCATCTCTTGTATGTACCACAAATATTTTCATATCAAGTTAAATTGATTAGGGATGCATCATGAACTTGATTAACCAGTTTCTCTTTGATCAATAAAAGTTTGTTTAATTAACTTGGATATGAAGTTTATAGAGCTGTTTTTAAATTCTCCTTCTTTGGCTCCTGCTAGGCCGAGCCATCCACATAAATTTAACATGTTAGAAAACACTCAAATATGAATGTAATCTCCCCTTTGACCCTATGAATTCAGCCTCAAACGCTATGAGTTCAAGAGTCCTGGCCTCAGAGTTGGGGGAGCTGGGTTCTATTTTGGCCTCATCACCAACCCACAGTGTGATCTTGGGTAGCTCACTTCCCCTTTCTGGGACAGTTTCCTCAACTATAAGATGAAAGGAGCAGGCTGGATCACCTAGAAGACCCAGGTGATAGATATGAAGGCGCCATGACAAATACGTACAAATGAGCCACTTCCATATTCACTAGGTCCCTGCCTACAACAGTACCAAGCACAAACCAGAAGCTCAAAATACGACAACGTAATTGGAATGACACACTACAGCAAAGCAGCTCATGTCCCAAGCCAGCAAATAACCTTTTACTGGCAAGTACAGTCCACTAAGCCTTTCGGCAATTATTCCTGAACAATAAAGCTGTCAGCCCTTGTTTAAAGGAGTACTTATAGATAAAGGAATAAAAAGGGGGAAGGGGAGCTACTGTTGTTAGAAGAATGAGTTAGCAGAGCTGGGGAGATATTTTAGTCTGCCAGACAATATTCTTAGATGGGATGAGAGATGGGAGATCATATTGTTATCAAGATGAATAGATACCTGCGTACAGACAGCAGGTCATATGTATAGAGGCTAACAAGTGTAACAATGGACAATTCAGGAACGCAGCCTGCTGAGGGAGTGCGCTGCCATTATCTAGAGAAAATTCCCAACAATCACTAATCTTCTGAAACCCAGCTCACTGAATATCAAATAGATACTCTTGCTTTCATGCCACCTCTTATAGTTACCCTAAGGACCACTCCATTGCTAGCAAATAGTGCGACTTTGTGCAAAGTAGGGAAAGGGTCCCTTCTGGCACAAAAAGGCACCCCCTTTGGGGCCATCCAGCTGGAAAAAGGATGGAAGGATTGCATCCTTCTGAGTGGACCAATTAGAAGAAAAAAGTATTGGTTGGCAAGCAGTACCCTGGCTGCACTTCAGCCCCCACTTGCACTCCATCAGCCTGGCATCCGCCATGCTCTGGGATGCTGAGGGCACATGCTCTCTCACTCTCTTGCTCTCCGCCCCCACCCTGGCTCCAGCATTAGTCTGGGGCCAGGTTAATTTCCGACGAGTCGCCGTGCCCACCTGCAGCCGCCCGTCTCCCCTCCATCACTGCCCCAGTTACACTGCGCACTACCGTCATTTCTCATTGTGTTTTTAGACTGGGACCAGATTCATCTCCGAGAGATGGAAAACCACAGGTTTCAGTCAGGGGCTTAATGAAAAAGATGTCATTTTGGAAGATGGAAACCAAAATGAATCTCATTGGCGAGGGGAATAATATTTTCAAAAGCAGGTTGCATGTAACAATTTGTCCCATTAACTACTCCTTGGAAAATAAGTCTTTTGGTCCAGTAACTCTAAGAAACCCTACAGACTATATCTCTTGGAGAGGGGAATCACACATTAGTGCATTATAGCTCTGTTTCACCGACCATTTCCCAAACTTATCAACCATGGGACCTTTTTCGGAAGCCCTCGTCTTCCTTCCGTTCAAGGCTTCAAGGCCTTCTTCCCAGGATCCTCTGCAACATCACAGGGCTGCTTCTGCTCTCCCTGGCCAGCCTTCCCGGAGGGGGTTTCTGAAGACAGAGATGGTGAGGCCTGAGGGAGGCTTTTCTGGAGAGCAGCAATTCCAGACCGAAATTCCCTGGCTCGCTGGCCCCCTGGGATTCCCCCCCCCACCCCACCCCACCCCGGGAGGCCCAGGTGCACAACTAGGTGAAAGCAAGCTATTGTGGAGGGATTGTGCTCTGCCAGGGACCCCGGGGCCAGGTTTGGGTGACTGGGGGAGGAGGCGAAGGGAAAAGCATCTCTGGCTGCTTCAGGTGGAGGTGAATGACATTAGCAAACAAGGTCTGGGGCTTCGGAAGGAGAACGCGCATGTCTGTGCAGGTTTCAGTCTCCTGACAAAGAGAAAATTTCAAGAGAGGTTTACAGACATGCTTCCACCCATCATACAACATCCGTGTCAAGATTGTGAGTTTGAAAAGCGTTACCGGTGTTACATTATTGGACCCCTGGCAATCCTGTGAATTAAAAAAGGAAAGTACGTTCCGAGTACATATGTGAATCACTGAGGCTTTCACCCATATGTTAGCCCTACGTAATAGTTTAAGTCCTCATAACAACCCTATGAGTGTAAGTGCCATTATTTTCTCCCTTTTTCCCAGATTTTGAAACTGAGGCTCAGAGTGCTTCTTTTATAACAGTCCACCAGGCTACGTGCTGGGAATACAAAGGAGAATCAGGCAGACAGAGTCCTTTCCTGAAAGTATTCGCAGCCTAATGAGGGAGGCCAGCAAATAAACAGCACTCGGAGAGCGGTAAAAAACTACCGTGGCAGCTAAAAACCATGCTAACAGCTAGCACTTAATGAGGGCTTACTATGTGCCAGGGTCCATGCTAAATGCTTTGCACACATTATCTTCTTTAATTTGGACAACACTGCTTTGAGGAAGGTTCTATCATTGTTCCCATCCTAAAAATGGGGAAACTGAGCCTGAGAACGATGGACTAGTCTAGAGTTGATCAGCTAGAAAGGGCTAGAACCAGGATTCTAACTCAAATCAGTGTGACAAAAGATTTGCTGTTAACGAAAAAGTTAAATATAGAGGGTCCTATGGAATCAACACTGACAGCATCTTCAGCTTCAGATTCCAGCACACATGGCGAATCTTCTTTTTAAAAAGTTGATTGGAATATTCATTTTAACCCAGTTGGGAGGAGGCCTTATTCGTATAGGCACAAAACTGCAGAGGCTTAAAATTTTAGTTATAGATAATCTCATCATGCTAAGTGACGAATCTACATCTAGTCTGGTTACGTGGGGTCACTTGGGGCTGCTGGGGGGTCTCAAAAACAAAAGACCTGTGACTGTGATTTTTTTATTTTTATTTTTTGAGAGGGAGAGAGAGACAGAGAAGGAGTGGGGGAGGGGCAAACAGGGAGAGAGAGAATCCCAACTAGGCTCCACACCCAGCCAGAGAGCCTGATGCGGGGCTCGATCTCACAACCGTGAGATCCTGACCTGAGCCAAAATGAAAAGTCAGATACTTAACCAGCTGAGCCACCCAGGTGCCCCTAAAATTGTTTAATTTAAATGACAAGAATGAAATCAATCTACTTCGGCATATCTGAAATTTGGATCATAAGAGCTAGAATATGGCTAGTTACTATGTAGTTTCCACTCTGAGTTCTTTGTTCTACAAGATTAACAACCCCATAGTTTGATCAGCTAAAGTTTGGTTATGTCTTCTGTACCAATTTGAATGCATACTGGGTCACAGACGATACTAAATATATTTGGAGACGCTTAAAGAAACTCAACAGGAAAAGTCCAAATTCATACAAAATTAGTTTTCCACTCCTTAAACCAACCCCATAAACTATATTTGGATGTAAATATAAGCTTGCATTTCCTCTTTATCGGCTACAATGTTTTAGGAAATTCTAAATTCCTAATATTTTAGGAAAAGGGGATTCTTTTTTTTTTTTCTGCTCTGTAACTGAGGGGTTTTACTTTCTACTCTACATTTGAAGAACGGGACACGTATTTAATAAGTCATATATCTGTCTTCCTGTCTAATCGACAATGGATAAACCTCATTTACTGGGCTCCTCCCACTGTAGAAATACAGTCATTCCTAGATGACAGCACAAAGATACATCAACATGTAACGTCCAACCAACAGACCACGTAACAAAAGTAAAACAGGCAACCCTCGCCTTTATAAGGTGCCAAGTCATAAATCACACCTGTGTCCTTTCCTTCTTTTCTTTAAAAAAAATCCCTACCATATTAATCACAGAAGAGACACAAGCTATCCAACTGCCTCCCGGGCTTTCACACGTGGTCGTGCCTTGCACAACTCTAGAAGGCACTTTTCACATGGACCGATGTGACTGTGTGGAGCACAAGGTGCACAATTGCACAGAGCAGCCTTCTACGTCACCCTGCCCCACCCCCATTCCCCCAAAACATGGCTTTGGTGGATCTGCTTTTTTGCATTCTGGAGATGCTTTTGTTAACACAGCTCTTGGCACTGAGCACTGGCTCTGCTTAGCAACACTCGGAAAGCACAAGAGATACCCACTCACTTCTTAGCACGGCTTTTCTTGTGTCAATTCTAAGAACATTCTGTAACATTTTCATTTTTTATTAGACATTAATGAAAACAATAAGCAAAGCTGGGTCAATAGTAATTGGTCTCATGTAGAAAATGACAGCCAGTCAATTATTTTTGATAAGACCCTAGAAACAGCAAATAAAACATCTGTGCAATAACCTCTTGTCAATAGAATAGTCGTAAATCTGGGTCTCAGTACTCTGACTGATGCTTTACGGGGAAAAATATATTTCCTTGAAGCATAGTCAGAGAAGAATTTTGAAGAATGATGCCATCTCTCTCTCGAGATAAGAAAGAATACTTTGCTAATCTTGAAAGGTTCTTTTTGGCTGCGCTGGGCAATAGGAACAATTTTGAATCACATTCCTGGCAGGTAGTGAATAAATGGATGCAAAATCTCCTATTACGGCAGAGAAGGGGGTCACTCAAATGATGGGGTTCGAAGAGTATGGAGAAGGCCACACAACTAAGAATGTCATCATTTATGCTTCCTCCCTTTGTGTTACGGGACCTGTGCAACCACCACCAGCCTCACCACTCACACTCACACACACACACACACACACACACACACACACACACACACACACCTAGTTAACAGGGAAACATTCCTAAGAGAGGTTAACACATTAAGCCTCTCTGATTACTGACACATTTCCCTTCAAGCAGACAGCGTCTGAAAGAAGAGGAATACCCAGCTAACTTAAACCAGAGGGAGAGGAGGGAAGGGAGATAGATCCAAAACCTTGATCACAGGGTACTCTCTCAAAAGGGTGCGGCAGGGTGGTAGTGTTGGGGCGGGAGGCATTAAGGACAGTTGGGGGTAGTAGCACTTTAAGAGCATCGGATACCGGGCACCTTAGGAGGGAGAAGGAGAACGGATGAAAGATGAAGAAAAGGTTAAAGGGCATGAAACCCAAATTGCACTCACTTCACGGTTTGGACTAACACCATTCCTGATCCCATTTCACAGGGATTGACTCTGAAGAAATTTCCCATAATGGAATTAGGAAAGTAGGCTATTATTTGGTATGTGTTCCTGGAAGGCTCACGTTAACTGACAGTAGCTCCTGGGAATTTATACCAAATTTGTTCTCCAGCTGTTGGCATACCATGCCGGTGGGTGGGTACAGACAGCTGCAATCCCCATCGCTTCTCGTGTCCACCTGGCCCCGATCGCTGCTCAGCCCCATCCTTAATCTCTGTGAACAGGCAATGCTCACATCTCCAGCAGCCTTGTCTAGCCTGAACCCCAATGTAACTGACAGATTGGCCACAGTACCCAATTTGAAAATATTTTTTTCTTGGGAGTACCATTCTGAAGTTTTGGTGAAAATTATGGGAAAATGTGTTACAATTTACCAACATGGGATGTAACTTTTTGTTGCTGTTGAAAATTTGTATTCGTGAAGCAAGAAAATATCTTATTCAAATAAAAGTGTGAAACACAACTCTCAAACTGTGAATGAAGCTAAAATAACTAGTGTTAATTTTGGATCTTCTTTCATTCGGAAAGGCCCTTGCATTTAAATGGTTTATGGAAAGATACCTGGTGTTTTATACAGATTACGGTTTTCTAGTGGGAAAAGGGATGTTCTTTCTTGACTGGAAAGTGTGATAGGTACACAATAAACTTCCTCTTAGACACCAGTACTTTAAATGGGATATTGTTTTCTGCTTTTTTAATTTAACAGTCAGCTGTTGCTGCCCTATTTACAAGTTCTCTCCCTTCAATAAAACTCAACTACAGTTACCTGTGGAATGTCTTTTTATTTATGTCCTAGCCCCAAAAAGGATATTTTAATATTAATATTTTCTCCCTCTATAGGTTAAAAATGCAAACCTATCATGGGAAGTGTAACTTCTAAGGCAGATAACATTACTCAGTGTGTGATCTGGGTACTGAAAAGCGGTAAGAGTCAATCTTACTTTTTTTACATATAAGCAAAGAAAACAAGGTAATTAAGGTGACGCTGTTGCAGATGGTATTTTGCAAAAGAAATCACTTTTGCAACTTTTCACACAAACAATATGCATATAAACGTTGCCATTTCATATTGGAAAGTCACAAGCAATCCTCTCCCAGGAGTACCTACTCTATAATGAGTTGTGTATGTTCTTATTGAATCAAATGGGGGGGGGAGGGGGGGGCGCGGAAAGGAAGGAAAATGCACTCACAGAAGGGTAAACCCTTTTGGACTTTGGTGGCTGTAACAAAAGTCTCTATAAAGTTTGCTTACATTAAAATGTATACGCAGGTGTAAATGAGCTGATTGTGCTGTCTCCGAAACATGGAGAGCCTTTTTCATCTTTTCTTCTATAGCAATAAATAAGTTGCTATTTATTATCCTTGGTAAGTAACCAGGATAATAGCTAACAATTCCAAAGCCCACATTTAAGTAAGCCCTGGTGCCGTTTTGGCAGTAAATCGTCAGCACAGTTAGGAGGGCCAGGCAATTCGCTGTGTTGTGTACCAACAAGTTCAACCCAGCCTCTTCACACGGGCTGGGGACCCTGGACCTCACTGGTTTCAGCTGACAATGCTACAGGGATGTCTGAGGGCATTTCAGATCCACTCATAGAACTCTGTAAAGTAGCTACGACTTGCCATGCAAAT
This sequence comes from Proteles cristata cristata, assembly GCA_017311185.1. Classification (NCBI taxonomy): domain Eukaryota; kingdom Metazoa; phylum Chordata; class Mammalia; order Carnivora; family Hyaenidae; genus Proteles; species Proteles cristata. Next base: position 6,706 of record JAESUZ010002005.1, on the reverse strand, counting down.
TTCTAGTCTTAAACAGTAGCCAGTTACTGAGATTACTAAGGTATATAGACAATTTAGATATGAACAATTGAAAGAAAAATAGACTAATAGATGTAGTATCTCCAGACACAATCATCAGAGGCTATTTTTCTGCCTTCCTCTGTGTGAGCAATAAGGAGAGAAAGAAAATAATACTTAAATTGAGGGAAACTAAAGAGAAATGAGCTCATGTTCCATTAACCAAAATCAATACCTTATATATGTATGCAAATGCAAGTTCCAACAGGGTACCCATATGCAAATTGTAAATATGAAGCAGGGTCCCTTTTAGTGCACAACTGACCATTAAGTTGCTATTTATTTAGATTTTCAGTAAATTGCATGCTTTAATCTCTGAGTTATGGGAAATGGTCCCCTTCACCTCCTTCAGTAGTACCTATGGCAGCTATTAATGCCCACAAGCAATGCCGTGACCCTGGCAGTACAGAATTCCACAGTGCATATTTAATTTGGAAGGTGAAAAATGAGACCTACTCCTCCTATAACACTTATTTTTATGACTCTCCTAATTCTTTAAAATTTATTATTTTCACTAAAAGCACCCAGAAGGTAATTGAAATAGATTTTCCAGATACATTTCTAGATTATCTTAACCTACAGTAACATGGTAACTCATTCATAATATTCTAAGCAAATACAGGAAATAGAATTTCTCTGATCAAAAAAAAAAAAAATCCCAACTAACCTGCTACTTCAATATTCTTCAAAAAAAAACTTAAGTCATTTTCAAAGAACTTCTTTTGTTCTTTGGAGATCAAGCTATGGCCCCAAAGCCACATCAGTCACTCATCAGAATGGGAAAAAGGAATGGGTAAATAAGTAACCCTCTAGGAAAGAACCAATCCCCCTCTCTCAGGCTCCTAGGCTAGGCATTTAGTGCCTGAATAAGATCATGGACTCCAAGATTCTCTTGTGGTTTGAAATGCCTGAGTAGCCCCCAGGAAGGATTATGTTATTGTCATTGTCAGGTCAGGTGATAAGTCTTCACGGAATCAGATATTGAATCACTGGCTTAGTGGGCCCAGAATAGAAATGGCTGAAGGAAAATAGATGATAGTTTTCAGAGCAAAGAGAATATTAGCTGCAACTGGGAAATGAGAAAGACACATGAACAAGTCACCACTAGCGTAGACTCAAATGGGGCCTATGGAATCACAGGTTGAACAGTCTTTGGTGTCTAGTCTTCCTACCTAGATAGGGAGCTCCCGGAGGGCAGGCCGCCATCTGAAAAATCCCCTGTATTCCTAAAATAGTAGCACTCAAAATCCACTTGTGGAATCAATGGGAGAAATGGTGTACCATAACCTACATACTTGTTCATTCAGTCAAAACCTAATACGTACTCACTGTGGGCAAGGCACTAGAACAGATGCTGTGGGAGAGGCAAAGAGCAAGTCACCCTCTCTATCCTCAGGGAGCTTGGAGTCTAAACAGAAAGGTGAGGTAAGTTTCCAATCAGCTGCTAAAATACAAGATAACAGCAACACACTATATACAAGATATTAAATAATAAGCCCCTTCACAGAGATACGAGCAAAGTCTAGAGCAAGGGAAGACGAATTCCAGCCAGAGGAAAAGGAGAAGACCTTCTCCTGGGCCTTTTTGGGGCCCAAATCAACCTTCACTTTCTTTTCAGCGGCCCCAGGTGCCGGCCTCCTCCCTCTTCCCCTCTGCTGCCAACGCTGATTCTTTGACTCAGGTTTTCTCTTGGGCCCCCTGCCAAGCAGAACACAGCTATATAGTCCCCCTTCTTCCCCATCTGTATCTACTTAAGCCCAGAAACCCTTTTGAGGTTTTGTAAAGGGTTTTACAGCTAATAACTATAGGGGAACAGACAAGGTTTAATAACACACACGGAGAAGTTCTAAGAAACCTAAAAAAACCCTCCAGAAACAGCCATCACAGATCCTAAGGGAAACGGAGATGAGATTAGGCCTGATTTCCCCAGTTACTTTCACCGAGCTCGAGGCTTCTTCCAGTATTCAGCGCTACCCACCTTTCTTTGTCCCTGTCCCTGGCCTTTTGTTTAGCACACTTAAAGCCTGCAGAGCAAATGCCATGGTAGGAACCCGGGTGTCTCTGGAGGCAAGCGCGACAGTACTCTACATCGCAGAAAACAGAAGCTAGATTTAATAGCGTCTCGTGTCGCTCACAAGGATGATCATCTTGGATCAGATGCAGGGTGCCCAGCAAGGACTGATGAGTTTGGGAAGAAACGCCTTGCAAAATCAACCCTGGTACGTAACAGTAAATGTCACAATTATAACTTCATTCAAAGCGCACACAGAATCTAACGCTAACAGATGTTTTCCTGCATCTTTCTCTAGGTTCTACATTAAGTCACACCTGTTGGGGTTCAGTGAATACAGGCAACTGTAAGCGCGATGGGAAGGAATATTGACACAAACACATCTGAAGCTTCAATGGCACAGCCTGTTTTAATAATGAGCACAGAAGAGCACCGTGAACTCTCGACAGGGTGGGGAGGGAGAGTGATTTTTTAGGGGGTTCTAAGAGCCCCGAGCAACTACAGAAATCACTGCTTTCTGCTTCATATGGCTTCAATGAATTCTCACACATGGACATTCAACTCTGATTTTTTAGTGATGACGTAAGCAGTCAACACTTCAACGGCAACAAGTTAGGGGTGGAGGAAATCCTCTGTTTTTTTTTTTTTTCAAGCCACATTTGGAAGGACAATTGATTTCATTTGTTTCAAAGGGAATGCATGGTAAGAAAATGTATGATTTAAGTCATTGCTTCTTTTATTCCAAATATCCAGTGCTCTTGGTAGTCCCTCAGCCTCCTCCCCACGTGACTTCTCTCTAGCCTCAATTTGCCAATCCCCAAATCATTTCCTTTCTCTGCTCCCGTTCCCGAGTTCATGGATTTCTCCAGTGACACTTGAAATCTTGTCATTTTGAGGGTATAAACTCACAGTACAGCTGAGACCTGGTTGATGTTAAACAAGGCTTTTATTTCTGTCTTGCTGACTACCTGTCATGTCTGAGGGCAGCCAATCTAAACCTTGCCCATTTTTCACTCTTCCCAAATTTCCCAAGTCCCAAACCCATTCCGTTCCTCTTTACTCCTAGCAAATGGCATTTCTCTATACTTTGCCTGATAAAATGGAAGGCATTAGACACGAGTTCTCTGTCTTCACCTAATCTCTTTTCCTTCCTTGTCTCAAGCTACCACACTCTCCTCCCCTCCACTCCCACATATATTAAAACAGGAATCAACACTGACTTCCTCAACTCCAATCAATGTGGCCTGCATACCTATCACTCTAATGAAATTTGTCCCTCAAATGTCACTAGTGACTTACTTCAGAGTTGCTGAACATAATCGCCACTCTATCCTTTCCTACCTCTCTGTAGTATTTGACCACTGCTCCTTCTTCAACCTCTCTGCCTTCCATGCTGACATCCTCTGATACTCACACATACTCTGATTCTCTGACTACTCGTTTGCTGGATCATTTTCTCTAAAATCTCTGGTGAATCTTCCAAATTTTAGGATTTGAACTATGATGTCTTATGTAGGTAACTCCCGGATTTCTCTGTAAGTCTCAACATCTCTCCAAAGCTCTAAGTCTGTGTTTCTGACTCCTCTCTGACATCTCCGCTAGGTGGGTCACCCCTATCACAAACCCAAGATCACCGAGCTCTTCATTTTCCTTCCTGTAGTGACTGACTCACAATCCTTACTCCTCCAACTGACTTACCATCTTCTACTCACAGCATCACCATGCTTGTTTCCAGTTATTAACAGCTCTAAAAGTCAAAACTCTTTCACTCTTTGGGTGCTTGGGTGGTTTGGATGGTTTAGCGTTGGACTTTGGCTCAGGTTGTGATCTTGCAGTTTGTGAGTTCAAGCCCTGCATTGGGCTCACTGCTGTCAGCACATAGCCTGCTTTAGATCTTCTGTTCCTCCTTCTTTCCGTCCCTCTCCCACTTGCTCTCTCTCGCTCTCTCGCTCTCTCTCAATAAAACATTAAAAAATTAAAATAAAATTCATTCCTTCCTCTTGTTTATCCTCATCCATGGAGTCACCAACTACTATCAGTTCTCATGTTCTCAATGTTTCTCATGCCCACGTCCAGCTTTTCTTGATCTCCATTGCAACTGCCCAAGGTAAGATCACCATCTCACACCTCCTACGTGAGAGGCATTGTGCTCAGCTTTTTACATATCTGACAGAGCAGGTGCACAATCAATCTCTGTCCAATATACCATCCTTTTCCTGCAGGCAATGCTAAACAAATATTAGCAACAAGTATTATGAACTGGCACTCCCAAAAGAATTTCCCTTTAAAAACATAAAAGTCTTGAATAAAAAATACAAGGCAAGAGAACATATACTTTTAACCACATACAAAGTAGGATGAAAGAAGCGACTAGGTGATATAAAGTGGCAGATCTCCATCCTCAAGAGGTCCGACTATACAGCACACAATAAGCAGAACCGTATTATCTCACATTAACTACGAAAACCCACACAGTACAAAAATGGTGCTGATGCATTTAGTCCCTTCCAAAGGGATCTACAAGGATGCCAAACAGGACAGAAGTATGGCTTTTAAGCTGGTTTCAATCCTGTTTAATTCCCAAGGAACTTAAAGATACCAGGTTACCTCTTATGTTAAATGTCTCCAAGCACATCAAACAATATTTTCTACAAAGACTTAGAGAATATGACAGGAAGAAAAAGTGCAATTTTTTTGTGTCAAGTACCCATAAATTTCATGTATCTTTTTTTCCTCTGAGTTTCAGACAATTCTCCTTTGGTATATAAATGTCAAGTGGATGTTAATGGATACAAATGCAACTTCCTGCAGAACAAGGCCAGTTGTACATGGCTACCAAAATGCCTCTGTGAGCATCTTCATGCCACTAAAACATGTAATATTAGTTAGAGACATGTTCTTGTTTTTGTCAGTATAATTCATGGTCCTTTGGAGCTCAAACTAGTCATGCAACAAACAGTGCCAGAATGGAAGTGGGAGAGAAAGCAACTAAAATACTAGAAGGATTTCTCCTTCCGTCCAACTGTCTTTTCTTCATCCATGTATTGCCTTGGAAGCTTTTGATGGGACCCTGAGAGGGATTAGGGATGGAGGGAAATGGAGATGAGAAGAGGGAAGGAAGAAAGGAAGACACAGATGCTATTTTTAAGTTCTCACAATTTAAGTGAGTCTGGCTACCTCACCTGATCATTTGCCTACTGGCTTCAAAGTCAGCCTCTGTTTTCTTTCAGTCCCAGGTTTGGTGTGCGGGCTTAACGATTGTTGCTTTAAGGGGCTGCTGGTGCTCCTGATTCCTGCAGTCCCTGGTAGGAACAGCATGGATGCTGGAAGAAACACGCCTGACCTAAATGCCCTGGGGCGGGAGCATTTACTACTCTGTGTCATATCCCGCCTTCAAATCACAGATGTTAAAGCCATCCCTTCTGAATGACAACTGCCTCCCTCACTTACTGCCAACTGCCAAGATGGCTGACACGTTTAAAAGGCACCCACAGAAAGACCTTAAAAGTCTCTCCTTTCCCTTATATTTCCTGGTATAGAATGTCTTCCTGAAATAGGGATTGTGCAGTGCCTAATAAAAACCTGAATTTGCTAAGAAGTTTTTATACCCTCATAAAGTAGCCCTAGTGAAAGTCCTCTAACTGGCAGGAATTGCACAGGTAACAGACGGCTGGGACCCCAACCACAGAGTCTTCTAAACTTTGGTTAATGGGCCCTGGCAGGCTGCCATCCCGGTTTCCTACAAAAGTAAAATGCAAGGCTAATGAATTTAAAAATGATGCCAGGCATTAACACTGCCCTTTGGCGTTCTTTTGCCAACGAACAAATATCACAGACAACTCTGCAGGCTCCCAGGCAGGGCAGTCCTATGCCAGTCCCACTGTACACATTTCTCCCCCAAATCCAGAGAACGTTGCTGAAATGTAGACCATCCACAAAAAGTGTAAAAATGGACAAAATGATGCCCAGGGGGACAAGCAAGATGCTTGTTCACCTGGGTTACAACATGCTATTCTGGGCCATATGGGTGACAAGACAGAATAAAGCTTGAGAAAGTTCGCCGATATCTTCAGGGGGGTGAAGGAGCTGCGGTATGAACACAGATTCCAGACCACAAGCACTCTGGTCTGAATAGGTGAAGGCTGAGAAGGGATATAATCAGTCTGTCAAATAATAATGGGTATTGACGAGGTGAAGTGAACTCATTTGCCAAATCCTAATACAGTAGAGATAAAGAAGACCTTCTGAAACTAAACCAAGATAAGCTTAAAACAGAGTCAAATGGGCAGTGGAGTGGGAAGCAGCTGGTTTAAATATACGGAGCTCATTACATGATTCAAACCAAGAGGTGCGAATGGCTTCCCAAAAATGGAGTTTACACACATTCATGAGATTTAAATCCACAGTGGCTTATTGAACGAGCAGAATTTCAAAACAGACCCTGATCTTCAGAAGCAGACTCCTGGAAAGCATAGAAATGATCCCGTTCTGGGGCGCCTGGGTGGCTTAGTCGGTTAAGCGTCCGACTTTCGCTTAGGTCATGATCTCGCGGTTCTGGGTTCGAGCCCCACGTCGGGCTCTGTGCTGACTGCCAGCTCAGAGCCTGGAGCCTGTTTCAGTCTGTGACTCCCTCTCTCT
>JAESUZ010002004.1:0-32534 GCA_017311185.1 Proteles cristata cristata | reverse complement strand
AGCCAACTAATCTTTGACAAAGCAGGAAAGAGTATCCAATGGATAAAAGACAGCCTCTTTAACAGATGGTGTTGGGAGAACTGGACAGCAACATGCAGAAGAATGAAACTAGATCAATTTCTCACACCATACACAAAAATAAACTCAAAATGGATAAAGGACCTGAATGTGAGACAGGAAACCATCAAAACCCTAGAGGAGAAAACAGGAAACAACCTCTTTGACCTCTACCGCAGCAACCTCGTACTTGACACATCCCCCAAAGCAAAGGAATCAAGATCAAAAATAAACGATTGTGACCTCATCAAGATTAAAAGCTTCTGCATGGCAAAGGAAACAACCCACAAAACTAATAGGCAACCAACGGAATGGGAAAAGATAGTTGCAAACGACACATCAGATAAAGGGTTGATATCCAGAGTCTATAAGGAACTCACCAAACTCCACAGCCAAAAAACAAACAACCTAGTAAAGAAATGGGCAGAAGAGATGAACAGACACCTCTCCAAAGAGGACATCCAGATGGCCAACAGACATGAAATGATGTTCAGCATCCCTACTCATCAGGGAAATACAAATCCAGACAACACTGAGATACCACCTCACACCAGTCAGAGTGGCTAAAATGAGCAAATCAGAGAACTCTAGATGCTGGCGAGGATGTGGAGAAACGGGCACCCTCTTACACTGTTGGTGGGAATGTAAGCTGGTACAGCCCCTCTGGAAAACAGTTTAGAGGTTCCTCAAAAAATTAACAATAGAACTCCCCTATGACCCAGCAATAGCACTGTTAGGAATTGACCCAAGGGATAGAGAAATGCTGAGGCATAGGAGCACATGTACCCCGATGTTTATAGTAACACTCTCAACAATAGCTAAAACATGGAAAGAGCCTAAGTGTCCATCAACGGACGAATGGATCAAGAAGATGTGGTTTATCTATATAATGGAATACTACATGGCAATGAGAAAGAATGCAATCTGGCCATGTGTAGCAACATGGATGGACCTTGAGGGTGTTATGCTGAGTGAAATAAGTCAGGTAGAGAAGGACAAATATCATATGTTTGCACTTATAGGAGGATTAGGAGGAACTTAACAGAGGACCAAGGGGGAGAAGAAGGGGGGAAATGGTGGGGGAAAGGGAGAGAGGGAAACCATGAGACTCTTGAATGCTGACCATAACTGAGAACTGATGGATGTAGGGGGGAGGGGGGAGAGGCATGGAGGAGGGCACCCGTGGGGATGAGCACTGGGTGTTATGTGGAAACTAATTTGACAATAAACTATTTGTAAAAACAAAAAAAAAAAAAAAAAAACATTTCATTGCAATAAAAAACCCCTTATTTAAATACAGTCATTGGAAAACAATTTTAATTTTCTAAAATAAACCATATATGCTTTAACAACTGAAAGAAAAGGAATATTATTCAGCACTAAACAAAATTAGCTATCAAGCCATGAAAAGATATGAAGGAACCTTACATGCATATGTAAGTGAAAGAAAGAAATATAAAAAGGCCACTAACTCTATAAGTCCAACCATATGTCATTCTGGAAAAGGCAAAACCATGGAGACAATAAAAACATCAGTGGTTGCCAGGGAGAAGGGTGAAGGGAGGGATGAAAAACTGAGTCACAGAAGATTTTTATGGCAGTGAAAATGCACTATATATTATACCCTGTATAATTCCTAAATGATGGATATATGTGCTTATAAATTTATCAAATTCATACAATGTACATTACCAAGAGTGAACCCTAAGATAAACTCTGGACTTGGATGATGTGTTGATGTTCATCATTTGTAACAAATGTACCATATTGGGGGTGGGTGTTGCTTATGGGGAAAACTATGCATGTGTGGGGCTGGAGTGTGTGGGGATACTCTGTACCTTTCCCTCAGTTTTGCTGTGAAGTGAAAACTGCTCTAAACACTTTACATCTTAAAAGACAAATGAAACAAAGGAACACAAGGAACCTTGGAGGTGGTTGATATGTCTATTTCCTTGTGCTGATGTCCAAATTCATCAAATTGCATATATTATATGTCTGCAGGTTTTTTATATCAATTATATCTCAAAACGGAAACACATTTTGTGAAAAGTTGGAGGTTGGTGACAGGTTTAGGCTTGGTTTGGAGGACTGTTGGTAAAAGTTCTGTAGGCATTTCCTGTAACAAATTGCCACAATCTTGGGGTCTTAAAACAACAGAGATTTATCTTCTCACAGCTAGAAGACGGTAGTACAAAAAGTGTCAACAATGATCCTCTCTCCTCCAGATACTTTAGGGGAGAATATCTTCCTTGCCTCTTCCAGCTTCTGGATTGTCCCCATGTTCCTTGACTTTTGGCCACATTGCTCCAATAGCTGCCTCCATGGGTATGTTGTCTCCTCCTTCTATGTTTCACTATGGTCTAAATGTTTGTGTTCCCCCCAAATTCATACCTTGACCACATAATGCCAAATGTGATGGTTTTAACAATTGGAGACTTTGGGAGGTGATCAGGTTATGAGGCCAGAGCCTTTATAAATGGAATTAGTTCCCTTATAACATATTTATAAAGTTCCCTTGCCCCTTCCATCATGTAAAGACACAGCAAGAAGCATCCATTCTGCAACTCAGAAGAGCACCTTCACCAAAATCTGACCATGCTGGCATCCTGATCTTGAATTTCCAGTTTCTAGAACTGTGAGAAATAAATTTCTGTTGTTCTTGAAATTGTTTCATTGAAGTATATTCGACACATTAGTTTCAGGTATACAACATAGTGATTTGACAATTGGATATATTATAAAATGCTCCCCACTATAAATGTGTAGTTATCATCTGTCACCATACAAAGTTATTACAATATTATTGACTATATTTCCTATGCTCTACTTTTTATCTTCATGACTTATTTATTTCATAACTGCAAGTTTGTGTCTCTTAATACTCTTATTTCACCTATCCTCCGAGATTCTGTGTCTCCCTATTTCTCTGCCCCTACCCCGCTAATGCTCTTTCTCTCTCTGTCTCAAAAATAAACTATAAAATTTTTTTATAGTTTATTGTCAAGTTAGTTTACATAAAACACCCAGTGCTCACCCCAACAAGTGCCCTCCTCCATGTCCATCACCCCCTTTCCCCTCTCCCCCACCCATCCAGCCCTCAGTTTGTTCTCAGCATTCAAAAGTCTCTCATGGTATCCCTCCCTCCCACTCCCCAACTATTTTTCCCCTTCTTCTCCTGCTTTGTCCTCCATTAACTTCCTCCTGATCCACCTATATGTGCCAAAAAAAAAAAAATTAAGTGACTATTTCCAAAGACTAAATCTTCAGAAATGGAAAATTTGAACAGACTCATAAACAAACAAAGAAATTAAATCAGTAATGAAAAATCTTCAAACAAGCAAAACTCCAGGTCCAGATGGTTTTCCAGGAGACTTCTACGAAACATTAAAAGAAAAGTTAATACCTATTCTTCCCAAACTATTCCAAAACATAGAAATTGAAGGACAATTTCCAAACTCATTGTACAATGCCAGCATTACCCTGATTCCAAAATCAAAGACTCCACTAAAAAAGAGAACTACAGGCCAATATTCCCAATGAACATGGATGCAAAAATTCTCCACAAGATACTAGGAAATCAAATCCAACAGTACATTAAAAGAATCATTCACCACAATCAAGCGGGATTTAATCCAGGGTTGCAAGGGGGTATTTAATATTTCCAAATCAATTGACGTGGTATACCACATTAATAAGAGAAAGGATGAGAACCACATGATCTTCTCATTAGATTCAGTAAAAGCATTTGACAAAGTACAACATCCATTCCTGATAAAAACCCTCAACAAAGTAGGGATAGAGGGAATATACCTCAACATCATAAAGGCTGTAGACAAAACACTTACAACAAATATCATTCTCAATGGGGAAAAACTGAGAGCTTTTCCTCTTAGGTCAGGAAAAAGACAGGGCTGTCCATTTTCACCACTGTTATTTAACATAGTACTGGAAGTCTTGGCCTTAACAATAAGACAACAAAGAGAAATAAAAAGCATCCAATGTGGAAGAAAGAAGTCAAACTTTCACTATTTGCAGACCACATGATACTCTTAGAAATCCCAAAAGACTACCAAAAAACTGCTAGAACTGATACATGAATTCAGTAAAGTAGCAGGATACAAAATCAATGTGCAGAAATCTGTTGCATTTCTATATGCCAATAATGAAGCAACAGAAAGAGAAATCAGGGACTCAGTTCCATTTATAATTGTACCAAAAACCATAAGATACCTAGAGATAAACCTAACCATAGAGGTAAAAGATCTATACTCTGAAAACTAAAGAACACTTGTGAAAGAAATTGAAGAAGACACAAAGAAATGAAAAAAAAAATCCATGCTAATGGATTAGAAGAACAAATATTGTTAAAATGTCTATGCCACCCAAACTAGTCTACACATTTAATGCAATCCTTGTCAAAATTCCGGAAGCATATTTCACAGAGCTAGAACAAACAATCCTAAAATTTGTATGGAACCAGAAAGACCTTGGATAGCTAAACAATCATGAAGAAGAAAAGCAAAGGTGGAGGAATCACAATTCCAGACTTCAAGCTATGTTATAAAGCTGTAGTCATCAAGACAGTATGGTAATGGTATAAAAACATACATAGATCAATGGAACAGAATAGAAAACCCAGAAGTAGATCCACAACTCATGGTCAACTAATCTTTGAGAAAGCAGGAAAGAATATCCAGTGGGGAAAAAGTAATCTCTTCAACAAATTGTTTTGGGAAAACTACACAACTACATGCAGGAGAATGAAACTGGACCACTTCCTCACACCATACATAAAAATAAATTCCAAATGGATAGAAGACCTAAATATGAGACAGGAGACCATCAAAATCCTAGAGGACAACACAGGTAGCAACCTCTTTGACCTAAGCTATAGCAACTTCTTACTAGACATATCTCTTGTGGCAAGGGAAACGAAAGTAAAAATGAACTATTGGGACCTCAAGATAAACAGCTTCTGCATGGGAAAGGGAACAAAAAAACTAAAAGGCAACCTATGGAATTGGGAAAATATATTTGCAAATGACATATTGCATAAAGTGTTAGTATCCAAAACTATAAAGAACTTTTCAAACTCAACACCCAAAAACCAAATAATCCAGTGAAGAAATAGGCAGAAGACATGAACAGACGTTTTTCTAAAGAAGACCCACAGAAGACTAATAGAAACATGAAAAGATGCTCAACATCCCTCATCATCAGGGAAATACAAATCAAAACTAAAATGAGATATCACCTCACATCTATCAGAATGGCTAAAATTAACAACACAGGAAACAATAGGTGCTGGATAGGATGTGGAGGAAAAGGGATCCTCTTACAGTCTTGGTGGGAACTCAAACTGGGGAAGCCACTGTGGGAAACTTTATGGAGGTTCCTCAAAAAGTTAAACATAGAACTACCCTATGATCCAGCAATTGCACTACTTGGCATTTACCTAAAGAATACAAAGATACTGATTCAAAGGGACACATGCACCCTGATGTTTATAGCAGCATTATCAACAATAGCCAAAAATTAGCCAAATTATGAAAAGAGCCTAAATGTCCATCAACTGATGAATGGATAAAGAAGAGGTGGCATATATATATATATATATATATATATATATATATATATATATATATGCACACATACACACATGATGGACTATTACTCAGCCATCAAATAGAATGACATCTTGCCAATTGCAGTGATGCGGATGGAGCTAGAGTGTATTATGCTAAGTGAAACAAGGCAGCAGAGAAATACCTATACCATATGATTTCACTCATATGTAGAATTTAAGAAACAAAACAGATGAACATAGGTGATGGGGGTAAAAAAGAGAAGGAGGCAAACCATAAGAGACTCTTAACTATAGATAACAAACTCAGGGTTGCTGGAGGGGAATTGGGTAGGAGATGTGCTAAATGGGTGGTGGGTATTTAGAAAGGCATTTGTGAAGAGCACTGGGTGTTATATGTAAGTTATGAATTACTTAATTCTACTCCTGAAGCAACTATTACACTATATGTTAACTAACTAGAAAAACAAAAACTTGAAACAAACGAACAAAAAAAAAAAAAAACACAAAGACTATATACCCTTTAGTGAGTTTCTTCCCTTCTGTATTGTTATTGGAATTGCAACCACTCTGATGTATTTGTTTTCAGCTTTCTTAAGGAATAATTGGCATACAGGGAACTGCATGCATTTAAAGTATGAAGTTGATTTTGGACATGTGACACTCATGAAACCATCATCAGAATTAACATAAGGAACATATCTAACACCTCCAAAATGTTCTTTTTATATCCTGTTGTAATACATCCCTCCCCTCTTAGGGGGCAGCTCCTGGCCTTCTTGACTTGCTTTGATACTGTTAAAATGTTTCAACCCTGAAACACAGCTGCACTCTCAGGACCTGAGCCGAGTTGAAATCTTTCATTGGGCCTTGATTCTTTCCTTCTTTGAAGGGAAACCAGACGCTCCCAAAGATCTTTCTTTGCAGTTGTCACAAACAGCTCCCAGACTAGATCAAGGGCCTTAAGAACGAACTGTGAGATTGAAACACTTTTATAAGTTGCAAGAAGAATTACAAAGTCTCAAATTACTTGAAGATAAACTAAATGAAAATTTAGTGTGAAAACATGTTTCTTAAAGAAACTTTTCCCCTCATAAACAGCATGAATTTGAAATGTAATGAAAATACAAAAATATGCATAATCCCACCATTGTAGCTGAACACTGTCAGTCATTTAGCATGTTTTTGTTCCTACCCCTTCCTTCATCAGAAAAATAATTTCTTTATTGAAAGAAATCTACTTTAAAGGGTTTTTTTATGTTTATTTATTTTTGAGAGGGAGAGAGACAGAGTGTGAATGGGGGAGGGGCAGAGAGAGAGAGAGAGAGGAGACACAGAATCCTAAGCAAGCTCCAGGCTCTGAGCTCTCAACACGCAGGGCTTGACGCGGGGCTCAAACCCACGAACCATGAGATCATGAACTGAGCTGAAGTAGGATGCTTAACAAACTGAGCCACCCAGGCACCCCTGAAAGAAATCTACTTTGAATGCAACTTTTGAATTTTGGTGTTTAATCTTTTCTGTACATACCTCCAAAGCACACACCACCATAATATAGCCATAAAAGCATGGGGTGTATATTTTTCTCTGGTGTCAGAAAAAAAAATGAACATGTTTTCTTAGAGAAAGTGACTGCAAAATGCTATTAAGAACAAAAAGCTCTATATTTTTAAAGATAGTTTATTGTCAAGTTGGTTTTCATATAACACCCAGTGCTCATCCCCACAAGTGCCCTCCTCCATGCCCATCACCCCCTTCACCTCTCCCCCACCCCCATCAGCCCTCAGTTTGTTCTCGGCATTCAAGAGTCATGAGAGACTCTCAAAAAGCTCTATATTGTGGTTATGTTAGCAGGTTTTGAGAGAATTAATATCTATAAAAATAGAAAAATGTTTCTTCTCTGTTGAACAAAAGTTTATAGCAGTAATGAGTAATTGAGAGATCCAACTGCTATAGCCAAAGATATTCTTTTCTTTTGGTGAAGGAGTGTTAGGGATGAGGAAGCTAAGTACCTATGTACACTCAGAACTTAGCTTCCTCATCCTTAAAATCCCCACTTCTCTCCTCACTAGATTGGAAGGACTCATTTTAATGCTGATATTCTATGTCCAGCACTCCAGATGGCCTACTGGCCAGTTAGTATGCTATATATTTCACTCCATATTTATTGGAAGCAATGAGGTAGAACAGAATGTGTGCTATCCTGAGAGTCAAGAAATCTTAGCACAATTCCTGGTATGGAGTAGGTACTAAATAAATAATAATTCAATCTAGTAGACCTGTGTTCTAATCCTAAATTTTGTCATTAACTTACTGAAAAGTTGGGAACTTTTTGAAGACAAAGAAAGCTTAAACTGATCTCTCCTTATTATCTTCCCCCAACATACAGAACTGGGCTAAGAAAAATATTGGTTAAACAAAGATACTTAAACCCCTCTAGTCTCTAGTTTCTTAACCTACAGAGTGGGAAATAATAACTCTTGCCTATCTCATGAGAGCATTAGGCCAGGTAATATAAAAGTCTAAAAGTGCACTGAAAAATATAAAATACTACACACATATAAGGCACTATGATTATCGGTAGAAGACCCAAATTCAGGTAGGTGAGCTGAAAAACAAAGGGTTAAGGCTCCATTTCTGGGTAGTAATTATCTGCTGGTGGGTACTTAGAGAGCTGGATGCAACTTCAGTGACATAATCTGATACCAATGAATAGGAAGGAGTACTTTGAGTTTGAATTCATCACTAGAGACTGCAAAAGGTCATTTTTATGTAACTCAGGTTCTCATCAACATCCATGATTGCCTTGCAGTATATGTTTGGAAAGTGAATCATTACTTATATCTCCATTTCCTTGTCAGCAAAATGGGGCAATTGATACTTTCCTCATGAAATTTTATGAATATGTATGAAGGGAAAGCAGAATATAACTCCAAGGGCCTGGATAAAAGATAGAAGGTTTTCTTTTCCTTAAATCTTTTCAAGACTAAATTATGTAACCTCAGAAGAAGCCATAGAAAAGAGCTCTCTTCCTGAGATTTTTATAAGGACAGGGAAGGATAAATTTCTTATCCCTAGCCCAAATACAGGTAGTTATGTTAAAGAATCTAATTTCTTAAGAATTTCGAAGATGGGGGTGCCTGGGTGGCTCAGTCAGTTAAGTGTCTGACTCTTGATATCAGCTCAGGTTGTGATCTCTAGGTGCTGAGATTGAGCCCCACCTTGGGCCTCCTGCTGACAGCGTGGAGCTTGGTTGGAATTCTCTCCCACTCTCTTTGCCCCTCCCCCACTCACAGTTACACTCCTTCTCTCTAAAAACAAACAAACAAACAAATAAATGAATAAACCCTTTTTAAAAAGTATCTTGAAGGGGAAAGTAAAGTTGTGCTTTGATTACTTTCCTACTTTAATAAAGCTTTCTTTTATAGGGCACCTGGGTGGCTCAGTTGGTTAAGCATCTGACTTCACTTCAAGTCATGATCTCGTGGTTCCTGAGTTCCAGCCCCACATCAGGCTCTGTGCTGACACCTTAGAGCCTGGAGCCTGCTTCGGATTCTGTGTCTTCATCTCTCTCTGCCCCTCCCCAACTCATGCTCTGTCTCTCTCTCTCTCTTAAAAATTAGTAAACATTAAAATTTAAAAAAAATTAAATTTAAAGCTTTCTTTTAAGGCATCTCAATTTAAAATGATTCAGAGTCCAGCCTTTGGCCACTTTAACATGCAAATAGTCTACTGGACAAACACCAAAAACTCCAGACAGCTCTACTCACTGTAGCCCAAATTGTGTGTTTGCAACCTGTAAACTGCATCTCCTTAGGCCATATTGCATGGAAATAACATAATATAAATAAAATTGGACAGATCGATGGTGATGGCAATGAGAGGCAATAGACCTGCACACTGTCCTTGTGCTTATGTTAACTCTGACTGCCATTGAATATAGCACTAAATAGAGTGAAAAGACAGAAAGGGGATTAGGGTTTATTCTGGGTGTTGGAGAGCTGCCTTTTTAATGACTCAAGCTGGGCTGTATTGTTCTAGTCTGATTTCATTGTTTCGGCAAGATTTGAAATTGACACTACAGGTTGGAAGTTCTGAGATGAGGTAATTGATGCCAGAAAATGATTGATTGATGAATGAAAATAGTCTATTTATTACTTTTATTAATCAATGATAAGGGATTCAGAATTATTTCCTGCTGATTTTTAAACATTTGTCTTGTTATGAAAATTCCCTTAGCTTTTGCATTAACAACTTGCAAAGGTAGCTACAGATGGATAAATTTCTGTTTACCTCCCCCCTCCTCCGTGATAGCATAAAAGAACACACCCAGCATCAAATAAACACAAGTAAACATACACAAATGTGTCTCCTGGCTGAACTATTTTTTACAATTTGTTCACAAGCAAGTTTCTAAAATTATGAATAGAAGTGCAAGGACCTGTGATTGTTAGCTTTTAATTATATAGCTTACCATCAAGTTCCTAAGTGACTTCCATATAGCATAGCACATAATAGGAGTTTTCTGGGGTTGGTTTTTAACAGTAAGTGACCTCTCAATAGTTTTCAACCCATTGTGCATCCACTTGTTCTGAACACTGCCTTATGAGAAGTTACATCCTGTCCTAACTCCCCTGCTGATATCTTAGAGATCAAGAGGACAATGCTAAAGGATAGGGGACTTTGTATTTCTCTTTGCCTTTCTTTCACTCAGTGACTATGACCTGCTGTATCTCAATAGGTTGAAATCTATGAACAGCAGATGGGGTGGTGAAAAAAGTATTAGGTAGTTCCCCAGGGCTGATGGAACCAAAGTCACTTTGTACTGAGCCTCCACTGCTTTCAAACTGGGAGATTTTCTTTTTAATCATCTTTCTCTCCTTGGCTCTGCGATTCTGAAACAATATTTTCACCTGAAACACAAAATGCTTTGGATTTAATGGGGCAACATACTGAATGCAGTTTTCATAGTCGTTGCTGATATTGTATAAGGGTTTTTTGGATTTACAAAACCTTATTGCATGTATCATTTCATTTGAGCCTCCTAATGACTTTATGAAGTATACCTATTTAACAAGTTAAAAAAAAACACTGATACTGAGAGAAGGGAAGTATCTTGCATGAGATGAAACTGAGATCAAGTTCAGGGTTACTGATTCTGAATGCAGTGCTCTTTATATTACACCTCATCTACCACCTCTGTTGCACAGATAGAAATAAATGATAGAATGGCAGAATGCTGAGGTGTGATGATAAAAAAGGAGGAATTTAAATAACAAAGGTAATTATGATATGTCATTAAAAGTAACTTCCTAATAATAAGGTTAGTGAAACATAGAACTGGATGAACAAGGGTGATGAAATACTATATTTATTTTTGTGATACCAATGTGCCTTCATAAATGGTTGAAAGGCAAGCTGCTTGGGATAGGGAACACACTAATGGACTTTACAATTAGAGCGTTCTATGATTCCAGAATTACTTCTGGACTTAAGTGAAAAAACATCAGGTAGTTGTATAATGTCAAAGTTCAGGTAAATGGAAACCACTGATCCTTGTCATTCTATAATCTTCATTGAGTACCCATAGTATTTTAAATTTGAGGCAAGCATCAAAGGATTATACAGACCATAGAAAATGAAATTTCATACCATGAGTAAGAGAAAAACTTGGTTTAGCTAGCAGAATTGGTGTTCAGTTATTATCGTAGTTTGATTGATAAGAACCAGATAATTGTCATGATTGCCAGTTCTCCACTTTATACATTGGTTGTGACTACTTGGGGAATCAAAGTTTTCACTTGACTAATTCTATGGGAGTTTTAATCCTTCTCCTCGTCCTATATCCCAACGCTTTGCTTCCATATCTGCATATTGTCCATCACATTCAATTATTAATTAACCCAATGACCAATGAGACTAAACTAGGAGGTCCAGTAGAATAATTTTGGGCTTTAGGAAAGCTTGGAAAATGTCTTGGTCTTCTATTTTGCTTTCAGCCTGCCCTAAAACCTCAATCTATTGAAATGACCATATTAGACATGTTGGATGTACGTCTGGTGTACCTGTCTTTCAGAAAGTCCCAGGTTGACTGCCAGTTCTGATTTTCTCCGAATGGTGATGTATCTATTGCAATGGAATTCCTTCTCTAGGTCATCTTTGATGATCTGTGTAAACCACATGATACTTTTATCTTGGTTTTCCCTGTTATGGAAGAAAGTAATATGTGTAATTATATTTTACTCCTTTGGAGATTTTTTGGTTGAAGGATCCATAACTACTGTTGCCATCCTTATCTATTACTCTCAAATATGAAACAAGTACATTTTTTGAACCAAATATGTCATACATCCACTTCTCCATTAATCTCTCTGTCATCTGTGGATATATATATATATATCACACTTATCATGCCACCATTGACTTCCTGTTACAGCAAAGCATTTTTTTTTAAGCAAACACCTAACCCATGATTTTCATTCCCTTCCCACTCACATATGGAAACAACATTGGCAGTAGTAACAACATATATCATATATATGCTTTCCTTTATATTTTATACAGGTCATTCATACCATTTCCTATTGAACCTCTCACCTACACTTTTGAATTATACAGACTATGTCTTATCTCCATTTTACCAATAAGAAACCTGAGGCGCAGTGTAGGAAAGTAAGTGCTAGTAAGCTGAAGCACAAAAAAATGTGGGAACCCAGACATGTACACCTGACTTCCAGTCCAGTACACTAAATATTATTCCCAGTTTAAACATGCAGGGAAGCACAAGAATTGCCCAAGTGTGGCAAACTATTCTGTGATCCTGACATTATTAGTTATATACATTCTAGTTATGTATATATTCTAGAGATAATTTTGTTTGGGTAGTAATTTAAAAAGAAAATATGTATTGTCTCTTAAGTTCTGTTCTATGATAGCCCTTATTACCTACTAGAAAAAATATTTTCTTTTGTGAGGGTCTTAAATTAATTTTTATTCCCAAGTGACTAATTAATAGGGGAAGGAGGAGGTGTTGACTTAAGCAGAATAAAATGAGTATTTTAGTATTCTTTGAAAGGATATACAAACATTTATTTGCTTTGTGTTACAGCATTTAACTAATTTTTCATGCCCTTCTTCAAATACAGTTTTATTCCTCCTTTCAAATTTTCCAAAGGTGATTAGGAAGCTTCTCTTTTTTTTTTTCCAATTTTTCTAACTCCCTCCAGGATCTTCCTCCTTTTCTCTATGGCATTTGGCAAACTGCTTCTGATCTTTCTTGGTTGTTTTTGATGTGAGGTCTTGGGGTGCGATCTGTAGGACAAAGCTTTCTTTAAAGTGGTTCTCTAAACCCCATTGAAGTGTCAAGATGCAGCTTAGGCCTAACAAAGGAGCTACACATCATCAGATCCTGTCCTGAACCCTCTTTACATTCAGGAACACCAGCCAGTTGGTTTGGAATTTCCAAGCCCTAAACAAATGTCAGACGCTCTTTCATCTCCAGGAAAGAAATAAAAGCATGTGAATGTAGAAACAAATTCTAGATGAGAGACATGTTTTAGTATTAAATTTAATGGGTTGAATAACCCATGGACTAATGGACTAAACAAAACTTCTCCCCTTGAAAATTTGAAATGCTGAGTCCCAGTCAGTTAACTTACCTGGAAGGCCCAAACTTTGATCTGGTTTTCTGAATCCAAACAGAAACCCAGAAAACCAGGGATCTGGCATTTGGTTTGTTACAAAGTCAGATGTATATTTCAGATCACAATGAGTGCTTTGAGACTTAATTTATTTCCAGAACCTCATATCTTAGGATCAAAAAATATTTTTGAAGAGATGTTTCCCAAAAGCCTTTCTAATCCCAAAGTAGCTGAGTATTTAAATTATAACTTGAGGCAGAAGTTAAAGTACAACCTGTGTGTGTCTGTTTTCTACTCTTTGATAATCAGTAAATATAACCAGACTTCAAGAACTCTGAAAGGTTGCAGTCCTTCCCCACCCCCATTGGTCATAAATTCCCCCCTTGCAGTTTCTTCTGAGGACAATAAAGTCAACACCAGTCCTCTTTATTTGCCATGAAAATCCTCACCCTTTCCGGCAATATAATCGCTGAAGAAAGGAGGGATGAGGAAGGGCCCAGCTGCATATCAAAGCCATATGAAGTGTTAAGAAGAGTCTGTTGCCTTGATCTGATAGATAAGACCTCATACCTCAAGAAGAGGTAGCCCAGGGGAAATATTGACTGCACATATTGCAAAGAAAAATGAATTCCTCTTGTGTCCCTACTCCTGAACTCTCTTCTTTCTTCTGTCTCATTGCCTCTGCCCCTTAAATGGTGAAATTGTATTGAATGGGATTTGGCCATCTTCCAGTAGAGCATTATGTCCATATTCCCATACCAAACCAAAGCAAAGATGATGAAAACCAGTTTCCTGTATCAGGAGTACAGTGCAATTGACCTCATGGTAATGACTTTCCATCTTAAGATAATCCTTTGCTTTTTTTAGTTAAAAATTGCATCCAAATTCATTTGTAAAAATGTCCAATGAAATGTTTAAAACCAAAGAACACAATGATAAGTTCAAGAATTATTAAGCAACTTATTTTTTGAAGTGTCTTAATTGAGTAAAACCTTTTAAGTATAACTTCCTCAGTGTTTTGTCCAGTGGCTTAATCAGAATTATTCAAAGTCACTTCCTTCTCTCCTCTATCTCACTCCTAACAACAACAACAACAACAAAAAACCTTTCTCCAGCCCTGCTTAGGTTACTGCCTTGCCAAAACTCTTCCAAGGCTATAACTCAGGATAATAGAAAAGATGAAAAAAATAATTCCTAGCTGTGATACACTGACAATGTTTACAATATGAAAATACTTAACTTTTGACAGAATCTTTCTGTAAATTCTTTCCTCATAATCTTTAAAATGAGATGTATATTGAAACAAACCACTTAGAGAACAAAGTATATGTAAAAATATCTTTCTTTTTAATCAAAACACCTAAGGGATAGTCATTTACTCTGTATGTCAGTACCCTTTCCCTCCTTAGAAAAATCAAATGTGATAACGGTCATTATGAAATGTTTTCTGATTGTTCCCTAAACGTGTATTTTTCTTAAGTTAAGGCTATTTAAAGTAGTCCTCAGTAATGGAAAAAACTTTTATTTGATTACCTTAATCAGAGAGGGGTACTTCTAATTTGTAGTTCATCTAATTGTCTTCTCAGCCATATGCCAAATGTTGTCCCACAGTACTACAGAGTGAAGTAGAAAATTTAAGAGGATCTGACTCATTCATTAATTTAACAACTATTTGTTTAACACTATGTACTAAGCATACAAATGGGTGCATTTTGGTTCAGAGTGGTCCAATGAGGTGATCAGTTTAATTTTTTGTGGAATTCAAAACCTGAAACCCACTGAAGAGTGGATCCATGAATCTCTCAAAATTATCCAAAAAGGACACGTGTGTGTATGTGTGTGCATGTATGCACATGCATATGCATGTGGGTGCAAGTATATATATGCATTTTTCTGGGGAAAAGGTACATACCTTTCATTATATTCTTAAATTGCTGCTAAGTCTGCACCGTGGGCTACAAGCACATATGAAAAGGACAATTTTGATTTATCAGACAGTAATATGAAACACAGATTGAATATAATAAAACTTCATCTACAAGATAAGCTTCCAGGAGTCAAAAGGTTTCCAAAATAATTCAATTTTAAATTTCTTATAGAGTTTGGAGAGAAAATCTTGTGAAGGTGGCATTGTATAGCCAGGTTTGAAGGTTTGACGATATGACAAACTAAGGAGTGCCTTTCTAAACTTCTCCTGGCACCAGCATTACCCAAGAGGAAGACCCGAGCTCATGAAAGCAAATGCAAATGGAAGACTTTTAAGCAGTGAAACCTGTCACATTTTCTCTCATAAACAAAAATTCAAGACTCAAGATCATTTCGTTTGTCCTTCTCCTCCCACCAATTGTTCTCTCAAACATACTAAAGAGACTTTCCTTTTATAAAGTGCTTCAAAACATCATCTTGGACTGAGAGCAGCTACTTATTGACTTTTGTGTTTTTTGCTGATCTTAGGGCTAAGTAAATGAATGTTAATTACAACCCTAAGATTAGATGTAACAGCCCCAAGAGTGTCCTACCCTAACCTCATTTTTTATTCTACTTAGACAACTGACTCGCCCATATTTTTTAAAATGCAGATTTACTTTCAAACACTTTAAAGAGAAGTATTTAGCTCTACTCTCAGTTTGGGATTGCCACCCTAGTAATGTCCCAATCAACCGAAACTGCCTCCTCCTAAGATTTCTCCTAATGGTAAAAGTTGGTCCCTTCCCGCGCTCCTGCCTTTGCTTTTTGAAGGGGAGAAAACATGCAGAACTGTGAACAAAAGCATAATCATTATGGATAAATGCTATTAAAATTAATTTTCTCCCCAGAGGGATAAAAGTGATAGAGTCAAATTTTACCAATTTTTTCCAATGACAGGAAATGATAGATTGGAATAATAAAAATATGATAAAGGAACAATTACAGCTGAAAACAAATATCTCTCTACATCCTCCCATCCAAGATTAAAATAGAGTACCCATTTCCCCTTCCCTGGGTTCCTAGCAGCCCCCATTGGCTTGCTGGTAGGAGCATAAGTCATCATTAGGCTGGGATCTCTGGGCCTTCCTGCACTCCATCACAGACCTGCATCCAGCCCCTGTGTCTCCAGAAGCCTTCCTGGACAATTATAAAGTCTTTAACCACCTATTCATGCTGGGTCTGATATTTATTGTGGGCCCATGCCTATTAGAGTTGAGTAGCTTATTATGTTCCAGCAGTGTATTGTTGCCTTCTCGCCTGACTCAACACTTCTATTGGCAGAAAGGACGTTGGAAGAAAACAATAGGTTTGAGTCCAGCTTGCCTGTGCCAACTTGGATGAAGGAAGCTATAGCTTCCTTGAAAGGCCAGAATGACAAGGCCACTTTGCGATGGGGGGCTTTGTGGCTAAACTGGAGGGTCTATTGCCAGACAAGCACTGTGAAACCTAAGTTGAGCATCACCAGCTTTTGAGGGGAGTGGACCTGCCCAGGTGGGGAAGGGTTTTAAATGAAAAAGGCAAGTATCAGTGACAGCACTGGAATATCGTGGCTATCACTTCGCTTCATTCACCCATTGATCATTCCTGTGTATCTCTTTTCCCCTCTGGGAAACTACAGGGGTGGATCCTGATCCTTGTGGCTCAATATGTCCATTGCCCACCCGCTTGTTCTCTTGACTCATCAGGAAATGATGAAAAAACACTCCTAGGGTCGGTTTGGTTCCAAGCGCCGCACTCTACGGGCTCTGAGCAGAGACACACGCAAGGGGATGTCACTAATAGGAGGGGACCCTGGGCACTTTGCCACGAAGTGCTCCTCAGCGAAACTGTTCCTGGAGAGGCTTGAGAAGTAGGAGCGCAGACAAGCCAACAGAAGTAGAAGCAAAGCGAAGGAAGGAAAAGTGTGAGGGCTTTGGGATGGATTACTCACCGGTCAGCTGCACGGTCTTGCGCATCCACGCATAAGGGCTGTGATGGCTTCTGTTAGAACTGGCATCCGCGGTGTTGGCGTCTACAGGGAACAGTGACCCACTACCTGGGGCTGGCAGGCTGCCACTGCTGCTTCCCCGGCCCGCAGGACCCAAGTTGTATTCCAGGGAACCAAAAGCGGCAGGGCTTGAGGTCATGTCGTTCACGGACACAGTGCCCATTGTACTGGACGGCCCAGGGTACACATTCCAGTCTTCTTGAGGGGGACTATAGGGCGAACCCCAGACCCCCAGAGATGGCCCTTGAGAATCCATGCTGTGTATATGGGGCATATGGGGATACCCCATGTAGTGCGCATAGGCAGAGGCTGCTGTGAAGTTGGAGGCTGGCAGGAGACTCCCACCGCTCCCAGTGCCTCCAGTCCCAGCGGTGCCACCTCCCACGGGGTTCCTGAGAGTGCCCAGGTACATGCCTGCTTCTTTTTCCAAAAGGCAGCTTCTGTACATAGTGACTTGGATATGAGGAAGGAGCTTCCTAAGCCATTCTGAAGTTCTTGTAAGGCCCCCACCCGACTTTGAGACGCAGCAGGGAAGCAATAGATTAGTAGGTAGCTGTGCTGCAAGCTTTGCTGTGCTTCTCAGACTACTCCATCTTGCTTTTCCTACCCGTCAGGTTTCCAGGTAACTGGTAGCTGGGTATGGGTGGGCCACCAATGGCTCGGCTGACGTCAAGGCTTCGGGCTTTTACGTATCATTTGCATTCAAATGAAGGACCATTTCACTTTCACAGGGACTTGTTCTCTCCAGGCTCCCTCTCCCAGAGCTCCCAAGCTTTTCAGTCTCATCTTTCTCACTTTTGTTCATCTGGTCCCCATAGCAGCAGTTTGCGCTTTTGGACGCAGGAGTTCCTCCAAGGGTTTCTGACCAGCTCCCTCCAAAGTGAGATGAAAACAAGCAGAAGTAGGGCCAAGTCCTGCTCCTTGGGATTCAGTCCTTACCCTGGAGCCTCCTCTTTCTGTGGGACTTGCCTAGCTTAGTCCAGTCTGTATCTGTGGTATCCCCTCTTCCCACATTCCCCGGCAAGGGTACTCCATTGGAGCTGGCTCAGGATACCACTGAAAAGAGCTTTCCCTTCTCCTCATTGCTCCCTCCCCCAGGAGGAGGGCTTTGTTTCTAAGAACAGGGATTCATTTCACAAGTATATATTGTGCGTCTTCTGAGTGCTAGGCACTGTTGTAGGCACTGGGGACATAGCAGTGAACAAGAGACAAACATTTTGCTCTGCCTTTTTAAGATTATATTACAGTGGATGACAGGCTGGATTAACTGAATGTTTTAAAGAAGGATGAAGAGAGCAGTTATGAAACAAGGAAGGAAAGGGAGAAGAGACATGTAGGTAGTGGGCTTTCTTATTTTCACATCAGTCTCAGGTGTCTTTCCACCAGGTATCACTTCTGCCTCATAGCCAGTGCTCCAAGGAGTCAAATTCCTACAGTCTCAAATCTAGGGTAGCCACAGCTTCCAACTTTCTTTCACACCTGAAGAAGTTCCCTTTGTAAAGCTCCACATATTGAAAAAGACATGGGCTTGCCAGTAGATGTCAACAAACACAAGACTTCGGTTCAAGAAACTGGATAAACTTTTGAACACAAAGCCACTCTGTACCCCAGTGTTCTTTCCCATCTCCATCTTGCCCCACTCCACCCCTCCCCAAACCTACCATGACCTTTAATTTAGACTGTGCTAAAGTCTAAATTAGGGAATGTGCTACTACTCAGGGAATGTGTTCCTCTATAAAGTCCAACCCAATCTAGCACCCCTATAAACTGACCTCTCTTTGGCTTTGGGACTATCTCTTCACCTCTTGGAATTTCAGGGATTTTCCCTGTATAAAATAGAGATCCCAACTAACAGTGTCTACACTACAAAGCATGATTTGAGATAATATATGCAAATTGCTTACCTTAGTGCTCAGTACACAGTATGAGACCACTGTATTCATTAATTCACTCAACGAATATTTATTGAGTGCTAAGTGCTATTTTATGCATGGAGATATAAACAGTGAATAGATAAAGCCCCTGGCCTTATTAAGCTTATATTTTAGTCAGGAGAGACACTAATAAGTAATTACATTTCATGATATGTAAGATGGTAATAATCAGTGCTGTGAAGAAAAAGAAAAAGAAAGCAGGAAGGAGGATACACAGAATGCTGGTGGGGGGGGTGTTGCAATTTAAAATGTGGTGATCTGAAAGGACCTCACCTCAAAATGACATTTAAATGGTGGTACTTGTATGAACTATGAAGAGAGGATCCAGAGGGAACAAGTGAAAAGAGTATGTCTGTCTTCTATTGGAGAAACAGAAAACAAACAAACAAATTAAAAACAAAAAACAACCCAATAGCCAAAACCAAAACAAAAAACCTGTGTAGCTAAAGAATAGATGGGGTCAGTTCAAAAGCTAAGGGGGACTAAGTTTTGCTCTAAGTGAGGCAGGAAGACAATGTAGGGCTTTGAGCAGAGGAGTGACATGATTTAAGTTTTGAAAGAATCACTAGCAGTTGGATTAAGAACAGACTGTAAGTGGGCTGATTAATTTAAAGGCTATTGCAGTAATCTAGGTGAATGGCATTAGGGTTGGAGGAAAGTGTTTAGATTCTGGATATATTTTGTTTACTTGTTTTTAATGTTTATTTGTTTATTTTGAGAGAGAGAGAGAGCATGAGTGGGGAAGGGGCAGAGAGAGAGAGGGAGAGAGAATCCAGAGCAGGCTCTGGAGAAGGAGAAGGAACAAAAGTAATTGGTCAGCAAAGACTAATTAAAGGCTGCAACTGGGGAGAAGGGACTAAGAGTCAGGGAAAGTAACATATTTATAAAGCAATTTTTACCCATGATGTCGTTTAATTTTCACAACAGGCCCATGAGTTATTTGTTATTATTATTAATTATTCCCATTTTAAAATGAAGAAACTAAGCCTCACAGAGGTGACCTGATGATTTAAATGAACTACTGGCATATAGTATAGTTAGGTTTCCATTCTATACCACACTAACTGCAAAGTTGATGTTTTGAAATTAGAACTAGACTAAATGCACAGCCTTAGGGCTTTGATTTGGGGCTTGGCTTCTATTTTCTTTCTCTGCTCAGGCTCCCAGGCCTGTCTTTCAATACTCTTCATATCATGTACCCAATTACCCTTGAATTATTCTCTTTCACCTATTCTATACTGAGGCAAACTGGTCCACCTGACATTTGAAAAATATATCAGAATGGAAGCACATGAAGTACCTTTAAAAGTCAGTTAACCCAGTATTATTATTTTACCTATGAGAAAACTGAGGGTCTGACAGGAAAAGGTATTCTTTAAGGAAGTGAATGACAGAACTGAGATTCAAACTCGGGTCCGTTGCCTCCCACATCAATACTCTTTCTACTAAAAAGTGTCTTTGCTTATGCAATTTCCTCTGTGTAGAGTATTTTTTCTTTATTAAAAAATGTTCAAGTTCACCCTGTTTTTCATGTCTTAGCTCAAATGCCCTTTCTTCTCTAAAGCTTTATGTGATGATGCTCCTCTCAGAAGACACTCTTCCAGTGAAATTTTGTCATTTGCAATGGCATGGATGGAGCTAGAGAGTATTATGCTAAGTGAAATAAGTCAGAGAAAGACAAATACCATATGATTTTACTCATATGTGGAATTTAAGAAATGAAAAAAATCAAGCAAAGGGAACAAAAAAGAGAGAGGCAATCCAAGAAACAAACTCTTAACTATAGAGAACAAATTGATGGTTACCAGAGGGGAGGTGAAGAGGGGTTGGGTTAAATAGATGATCAGGATTAAGGAGGGCACTTGTTACGATGAGCACCGGCTATTGTAAGGAAGTGTTGAATCACTATATTGTACCCCTAAAACTAATATTACACTGTATGGAATTTAAATAAAAACTTTAAAAAATAAAAAAAGAAAGCACTCTTTCTTTTGTCTGAATTCTGTTATCAGCTTCACTCCTCCGTTAACTAATACTATTCTTATCCACCTTAGAATTATTTGGGGTTCTATCTGAATCTTTTGAAATTTGAACACCTTGAAGGGGTATGAGGAAGCATGTTTGACCCCAGCAGAGTGAAGTATCATGCACATGGTAGGGTCTTAGGAAATATTTGTGTGCTGAATCAATAAATGACCTTTAAACTATAGAATGGAAATTATCATTTTGACCCAGCTCCGGGATATCTGGAAGAGAAGCCAGTAAGAACATTGTCCAGTGTTTGGCAGAACTTGGCTTTAGGATTACTCCATTTTGTGATATTTTTGTTTCTAGGAGGATGAGAATGGATTGGGGAAGTAGGAAATGAAAGGGGAGGCAGACAGGCAGGGAGATTCAGTCTAGTTTATATGACTAGAAATTTTTATTTCTTTCTTTACTTGAGAGGTGGCCTAACTCAAGAAAACAAAAGTTGCCACCAGCAGGAGTCAAGCTCCACAGTCTGAAGATCAAAGCTCAGGCCATGCAAGTGTTATTTAGTACTTCTAGGGAGTGATCTCTTAATTTTTCTGAGACTTAGAGAGGCATTGGTCAAATAGGCCTCTGGTAGACACTCCTCTTCCATTGCCAAGCTCTGGACTGATACCCACAGACCAGGTTAATTATAAGGATTGAGTTTGATAATAAATGTGAAATTGCTTTGTGAACAGTGAAGTACACTTGTGATGGACTATGGGTATCTGGGCAAACCTTTTCCTTAGTAGGCTTAATGCTTGGAAGGTTCTCAATTGCCTGGTAAATATTTTCTAAGCCTTTCAGGACTGCCAGAGTTGGCCAGGGCAACTCTCCTCCGTCCCAGCCTCCCCCACCTCCCTGGCCCAGATTTCAGCTGGGTTAGCCTCTGCAGAGGACAAGGAGTCTGTACTATGGAGATTGGCTTCAGTCATCCATCATTGGGCCCTCATTGCTACTGGGAAGGAGATGAAGAATGCAGAATAAGACCCTCTTACTGACATGGTAATTGAGGCTGAGAGTAAGAAAAAGATTTACCCAAGGCACACTCTATTAAATAATCTGTGGGACTTGGATTTAAACCCAACAATAACTGACTGAGGAACTCTACAAAGCACTCTGCCTATTTTAGCCTCAGTTCCCAACAGGAAAAAATAGGACTGACAATAGAAATCGCTTCATACAGATTTGGGAGAATTCAGCACTCCAGTAATGTGCTCAAAAAATGGCCAATATTTTTTGGCCACAGAGTGGCTAGGTCTTCCACAGGGCATGAACCTACTGTGCCTCCTCTAGCCCACATCCATGGAAGGAAGGCACTGAGACTGGGAAGAAGACCCAGAGTAATTTAAACATCTATGCTTGTTGCCTCACCAGTCAAATTTTGCTCTTTGAGTTTTAAAAATTGCCCATCCCCAGAGGTACCTGGCTGGCTATGTTGGTTATGTGTCCAACTCTTGGTTTCATCTCAGGTCATGATGTCATGGTTCATGAGTTTGAGCCCCACGTCTGGTTCTGTGCTTATAAGAACCTACTTGGGATTTTTCTCTCTCCCTCTTTTTTCCCATCCCTGCTTGTGTTCTCCCTCCCCCACCTCAAAATAAATAAACTTAAAAACAATAGCCTCCTTCCACTCACGCATGCTCTCCCCATCTCCCTCCCTTAGTTCTTTGGAGCCTTAGTAATGCCAATGCTCTAGTCTTGGACAGAGAAGACGCATTGTGTTCTTTCCACCCATGTTTATCATTGTGATGGGCTTCTGTACTTCCAGAGCCACACACTCTGGAGAATGGCACCATCTAGGCTCCAGGCCTGTCCCAAAATGTCCCAGGAAGGGTGCAACCAAGGTGTGTTTTCGAGAAAGATTAAGATTCTTTCATGGGAACATGAGTTGTTAGGGTTAGGCCAGGTCTCTTTACCCACCCAGCCCTCAGGGCCAGATGCCTGTTTCTGGGTTAGGAGAACAAGAGGAATGTGGAAGGTCCAGGGCTCTGAGAAGGAGACCAGAAGAAAACATAGTGAAATCATCCAGCAGCATTTTTCACTCTAGGAGAGAAAAGGTGTATATAAGGAAGCAAGTAGGGTCCAGTGCCAAGATTCCAAACTTATGAAGTATGGGTCAGGTAGGGCTTTTGTAGAAGACAGAGGGAGGAGGAAGGCAGAGAAGCCAACCAACAATGAGGAGACTGTAAACCCAGCACTCTAGCATTAAAGGGAATTCAGACTAAGTCTGAGAGGATAGGGTAGGCTAATTTTCTGAAAGAAAAAGAGAAATAAGTCCTGGCCATCTGCTTTGGGAAAGAGAACCAGAAACCTAGTTTACAGGTCATATACGCTAGCCAGAACCAGTGCTTTTTCCTTTCTGGAGTGAACTTTCCTTAGGCTCACTACAATCAAAAGGGGTAGATGGGGGAGGGGGGCTCCTGGGTGGTTCAATCTGTTATGCCCTGAACGCTGGCTCAGGTCATGATCTCATGGCTCATGAGTTCAAGCCCCATGTAGGGCTCTGTGTTGACAGCTCAGAGCCTTGAGCCTGCTTTGGACTCTGTGTCTCCCTCTCTCTCTGCTCCTCCTTTTCTCTCTCTCTCTTTCTCTCTCAAAAATAAATAAACATGTAAATAGGGGTAGATGGTATCTGCCCTGTTTTACAGCAGTGTGGGAATGGAGGTAGGAATGGAGGCTCAGTGAGGTTTCGTAACTGGCCCAAGGATAAATATCCAATAAGAAGTAGCCAAGAAATCATAATCTAGTCTGAGATTACAATGTTCATGCAGGGCTTGGAGATCAGGACTTAGAGAATAATGGCCCAGTTGTTATGCCTATATTTACTGAACACAGGATAAAAGGGAAAATTGGCATAAACATAATGTGAGAACAGGGGATTAGTTCTGAAAAATAACATGTCCACTATGAGGAGCCAGAAAGCACTGAGGTGGGTGAACAAGTTGATGAAATATGGATTGGCCTTTTTTTAAAATCTAAGTAGAACTCTATGACAGATTGTTTCAGAACAGTTTGGCTTTGAAGCCAAAGCAGAGTCACATTACTGACTGATATTTGATTTTATAATGAACATTTTCACTGTAAAATGTTTGCTTTTACTTTGATCTTGCTTTAGCCCATTTTCTTTATTCTCTCCCACTTGAAATGCCTCTTATATCATATTATCTTACTACTTTTTGTTTGTTTCTTCATTGGAAAATTTCTTCCTGCATTTTCATTCTCTCCTAAACTCCCAAACTTCATTGTTCTTCAAATAACCAATTATATAACCAATTACATGTGTATATAAAATTTATGTTTTAGGTTCACAGCAAAATTAAAAATAGACAGTTCTTATATGCCTTTGTCCCTCCACATACCTACAACCTCACCACTATTGATAACCACTACTTCAGTGATACATTTGTTATAATCAATAAACGTATTTTGATGTATCATCATGACTTAAGTCCATAGTTTATGTTAGGGTCCACTCTTTGTAGTCTACATTTTATGAGTTTTGACAAATGTATTATGACATGTATCCACCATTGTAGTATCACAGAATAAATACTTTTGTTGCCCTATTTTGCATTCTGCCCATTTAACCCTTTCTGCTCCAAATCCCTGGAAACCACTAGTATTTTTATTATTTCCACAATTTTGCATTTTCTGGAATGTCACATAATTGGAATCATATAATATGTAGCCTTTCTGGATTTCCTTCTTTCAATTTATTGTGTATTTAATGTTCTTCAATATCTTTTCATGGCATGGTAACTCATTTCTTTATAGCACTGAAAAATATTTCATTGTTTATATGTGCCATGGTTTATTTATCTATTCATCTACTGAAGGACATCGTGGTTGCTTCCAAGTTTTGACAATTATGAATAAAGCTGCTATAAACATCTGTTTGCAGGTTTTGTGTGGAAAGAAGTTTTTAATTCATTTGGGTAAATACTTAGGGATGTGACTGCTGGATAATATAATAGGAGTATATTTAATTTTAAAAGAAATCACCAAACTGTCTTCTAAAGTGGCTGTATAATTTTGTATTTCCACTAGCAGTGACTGAGAATTTCTGTTGCTATACATCTTTACCAGCATTTGGTGTCAGTGTTTTGAACTTTGGCCAATCTAACAGGTATGTAGTACTAACTATGTACATTGTTTTAATTTGCAATTTCTTTTTTTAAATGTTTTATTTATTACTGAGACAGAAAGAAACAGAGCATGAATGGGGGAGGGGCAGAGAGAGAGGGAGACACAGAATCCAAAGCAGGTTCCAGGCTCTGAGCTGTCAGCACAGAGACTGATGTGGGGCTCGAACTCACGAACCGTGAGATCATGACCTGAGCCGAAGCCAGCCGTTTAACCAACTGAGCCACCCAGGCGCCCCTAATTTGCAATTTCTTAATGACAAATGATTATGAACACATTTTCATATGTTTACTTGTCAACTGAATATCTTCTTTCTTAAATTTTTATTTAAATTCCAGTTAGTTAATATACAGTGTGATACTAGTTTCAGGTGTACAATATAGTGATTTCACACTTCCATACATTACCCAGTACTCATCACAAGTGCACTCCTTAATCCCCATCACCTATTTAACACCCTGCCCCCGAATTCCCTCCATGGTAATCATTAGTTTGTTCTCTGTAGTTAAGAACCTGTTTCTTGGGGCGCTTGGGTGGCTCAGTCGGTTAAGCATCTTCCTCTTGATCCTGTCTCAGGTCATGATCGTGTGGTTTGTGGGATCGAGCCCTGCGTTGTGTTCTGCACTAACAGTGCAGACCTGCTTGGTGTTATCTCTCTCCCTCTCTTTCTGCCCCTTCCCCACTTGTGCTCCGTCTCAAAATAAGTAAATAAACTTTAAAAAAAATCTATTTCTTGGTTTGGCTCTTTCCCTCTCTCTCTCTTTCTTTTCCCCTTTGCTTATTTGTTTCATTTCCTAAGTTCCACACATGAGCAAAATCATATGGTATTTATCTTTCTCTGACTTATTTCGCTTAGCATAAAACTCTCTAGCCACATCCATGTCATTGCAAATGGCAAGATTTCATTGTTTTTTTTTATGGCTGAGTAATTTGAATATCTTGGCTCAGTTGGTTAAGCCGCTGACTTTGGCTCAGGACATGATTTCGCGGTTTGTGGGTTTGAGCTCCGTGTCAGGCTCTGTGCTGCTTCGGATTCTGTGTCTCCCCTTCTCTCTCTGCTCCTCCTCTGCTCAAACTCTATCTCTCTCTGTCTCAAAAAACTTTTTAAAAATAAAATAAAAACTCTGTTCATTTTCCTATTGTTGAGTTCTTTGTACATTTTGGATAAAAGTCCTTTATAAGACCTGTCTTCTGCAAATATTTTCTCCCAGATGTGGCTTGTCTCTTCATTCTCTTGACATAGTCTTTCACAAAGCATAAGTTTTTCTTTCATAGATAGATTATGCCTTTGACGTAATATCTGGAAGGTCTTATTTACACCCAAGGTCATAACCCAAGGTTATACTACTATGTTATCCTCCTAGGAGTTTTAGAGTTCTGCTTTTTATATTTAGGTCTATCGCCCATTTTGAGTCAAATCTTGTGAAGACTGTAAGGTTTGTTTCTTTTTTTTTTCTTTCTTTCTTTCTTTTTTTTTTTTTGGCATGTGGATGTTCTGTTGTTCCGGCACCAGTTTTCGAAAGACTATCTTTGCACTACTGTACAAGCATAACTTATTTTATTGCAGTTAGGTTTATTGTACTTCACAGATATTGTGGTTTTTACAGATTGAAGGTTTCTGGCTATGCCAGTCAAGCAAGTCTATTAATGCCATTTTTCCAACAGTGTTTGCTCCTCCCTTCGTGTCATATTTTGGTAATTCTCACAATTCAAACATTATTATTATTATTATTATTATTATTATTATTATTATTATTATATTTGTTATGGTGATCTGTGAGCCATGGTTATGACTTGCTGAAAGCTCAGCTGATGGTTAGCATTATTTAGTAATAAGGTATTTTTATTTTTTATTTGGTTTTTATTTTTTATTTTTTAAATTTCTATTTTTTTCTTTCACAGTTTATTGTCAAGTTGGTTTCCATATAACACCCAGTGCTCATCCCAACAAGTGCCTTCCTCCATACCCATCACCCCCCTTCCCCTCTACTCCCACCCCCATCAGCCCTCAGTTTGTTCTCAGTATTCAGGAGTCTCTCATGGTCCCTTTCCCCGACTATTTTTCCCCTTCTCTTCCCCCATGGTTCTCCATTAAGCTTCTCCTAATCCACCTATAAGTGAAAATATATGGTATCTGTCTTTCTCTGTCTGACTTATTTTGCTCAGCATAACACCCTCAAGTTCCATAATAATAAGGTATTTTTAAATGGAGGTATGTAGATTGGAGTTTTTTTGGACATAATGCTATTGCACACTTAATAAACTACAGTATAGTGTAAACATAAGTTTTATATGTACTGGGAAACCAAAAAATTAATTTGACTCACTTTATTGTGATATTCATCTTATTACAGGGGTATGGAACTGAATCTGCTATATCTTCAAAGTATGGCTGTATTGCTTTTCCTCCTTTATCATAGATAAGTTGATTATATTTATGTGGATCTACTTCTGGGCTATCTATTCTGTTCCATTAAGCTATTTTTCTATTCTTTTAGTAAGATCACACTGTCCTGATTTCTATAGCTTTACAATAAGTTTTGAAGTCCAAAGGTGCCTGGGTGGTTCAGTCAGTTGAGCGTCCAACTTCAGCTCAGGTCATGATCTTGTGACCTGTGAGTTCGAGCCCCACATTGGGCTCTATGCTGACAGCTCAGAGCATGGAGCCTACTTCAGTTTCTGTATCTCCCTCTTTCTGACCCTCTCATGCTCATATCTCTCTCTCACTCTCTCTTTCTCTCAAAAATTAAATCAACATTAAAACAGTTTTTTGAGGTTCAGTAGTGTTAGTCCTCTAATTTTGTTCATCTTCTTCAATATTCTGTTAGCTATTCAGGGTCTAACCTCCACATAAACTTTATTTATTTATTTATTTATTTATTTATTTATGTCTATTGTTTTTTTCTTGCATTTTTACATTATTTTTTATTTTTAAAAATATTGCATTAAAATGTTATTTACTTGATTACTTTTGGTGGCCGAGGTGAAGACTTCACTCACACTACCCTAATCCTGAATTTTATTTTATTTTTTTCTTTTACACTTTATTGTCAAGTTGGTTTCCATATAACACCCAGTGCTCATCACAACGAGTGTTCTCCTCCATGCCCATCACCCCCTTTCCTTCTCTCTCACCCTCATTAGCCCTCAGTTTGTTCTCAGTATTCGAGAATCTTTCATGGTTTGCCTCCATCCCTCTCCCCAACTATATACCACCTTCCCTTCCCCCATGGTCTTCTGATAAGTTTCTCCTGTTAAACTCCATATAAACTTTATTTCTTTTTTTTACAAATGAAAAACAATCAAGAAATACATTTATTACAAGTAAAAATCACTGGAAATTAATAAAAATGACAAAAATCATTTTTTAAGTTTTCTTATTATAAACACCCTAAGTGTGTTTATACAATTATTTTTAAAACACAATGAAATTACTTTCCTTAAAGTTAAAGTATTTTTTTAATATTTTAAACAATCCTCAAAATATCATAAAAAATAACTCAAATTAATCTCCTATTCTCCTTATTTACCCACACATCAACTTTACAAGAATAAGGTACATGTTTTACAAAAATTGAGAAAAATTAACTTGGAATTTATATGAAAGGATAAAAATATATCTCTGTAGGATACTGGTTAGTGGTTAAAAGCTATTTCCCTTTTTGGTTGCTTAGAGAAAGTAATATAAGGAAAAAACACTTCTCTATCACTTCTTAACTTCTAGCCCTAGAATGATATTTAATATATATTTCTATAGTGTTGAGACTTTATATGTAGACAAAAACATAAGAAATATTTTAGAACAGATTATTTTACAGTATGATAATCTCAAAGAAACAGTAAGAAAATTAAATCTGGGGGCAACACGAAGATTGAAACACGAAGTATAAAATACCTGTCGTAGCATATTATCAGGGAAGTCTTCAATTGCTTTATTCAACTTTAAGTGTACTCTATCAGTGAGGAAATTAAAAAGTACACTCACATTTAGCAACTTTTAAAAATATTTCTCTACACTTTTATTTTTAATTTTTCTTTTGTTTATTTTTAATTTTGTTGGTAGTTTTTTCATTTAAAAAAATTTTTTTTACAAACAGTTAATTGTTAACTTGGTTTCCATATAACACCCATGCCCATCTCCCCCCTTACCTCCCACACCCATCAGTCCTCAGTTTGTTCTCATCATTCAAGAGTCTCTCATGGTTTGCCTCTCTCCGTTTCCCCCACCAGATGGCTTTTTGATGATTAAGTAAGTTCCTACTATCCTGAATTTCTCGATGGTCTTTATTAAGAAGGGATGTTGCAATTTTTCAAATGCTTTTTCTGCATCTATAGACAGGACCATGTGTTTTTTATCTTTTCTTTTTTTGATGTGATTAATTTTTTTCTTTTTTTTTCTATAAAGCATGATTTATTTTTCTTTCTTTCTTTTTTTTTTTGCAAATAGTTTATTGTCAAATTGGTTTCCACATAACACCCAGTGCTCATCCCCACAAGTGCCCTCCTCCATGCCCATCCCCCCCTTATCCATCAGTCCTCAGTTGTTGTCAGCATTCAAGAGTCTCTCATGGTTTACCTCTCTCCCTCTCCCCCACCATTTTCCCCCTTCTTCTCCCTTACGGTTCTCCGTTAAGTTTCTCCTAATCCTCCTATACGTGCAAATATATGGTATTTGTCCTTCTCTGCCTGACTTATTTCATTCAGCCTAACACCCTCAAGGTCCATCCATGTTGCTACACATGGCCAGATTTCATTATTTCTCATTGCCATGTAGTATTCCATTATATAGATAAACCACATCTTCTTGATCCATTCATCCGTTGATGGACACTTAGGCTCTTTCCATGTTTTAGCTATTGTTGAGTGCTGCTATGAACTTTGAGCTGCATGTGCCCCTATGCATCAGCATTTCTGTATCCCTTGGGTAAATTCCTAGCAGTGCTATTGCTGGGTCATAGGGGAATTCTATTGTTAGTTTCCTTAGGAACCTCCACCCTGTTTTCCAGAGTGGCTGCACCATTTTACATTCCCACTAACAGTGTAGGAGTGTGCCCGTTTCTCCACATCCTCGCCAGCATCTCGTGTTCTCTGATTTGCTCATTTTAGCCACTCTGACTGGTATGAGGTGGTATCTCAGTGTGGTTTTGATTTGTATTTCCCTAATGAGGAGGGATGCAGAGCACTGTTTCATGTGTCTGTTGGCCGTCTGGATGTCCTCTTTGGAGAAGTGATGTGATTAATTACATTGATTGATTTGTGAATGTGGAACCCGCCCTGTAACCCAGGAATGAATCCCACTTGATCTTGGTGGATAATTTTTTTATGTGCTGTTGGATTCGATTTGAAAGGATATTGTTGAGGATTTTTGCATCCGTATTCATGAAGGATATTGGCATGTAGTTCCCTTTTTTTGCTGGATCTCTGTCAGGCTTGGGAATCAGAGTGATGCTGGCTTCATAAAATGAGTCTGGAAGTTTTCCTTCAATTTCTATTTTTTGGAAAAGCTTGAGAAGAATTGGTATTAATTCCGTTTTAAATGTCTGGTAGAACTCCCCTGGGAAGCCATCAGGTCCAGGGCTTTTATTTGTTGGGAGATATTTGATCACTGATTCGATTTCTTTACTAGTTATGGGTCTGTTCAGATTTTCTATATCTTTCCGTGTGAATTTTGGTAGTGTGTGTTTAGGAATTTGTCCATTTCTTCTAAGTTGTTCAATTTGTTGGCATATAGTTTTTCATAGTATTCCCTGACAATTACTTGTATTTCTAAAGGGTTGGTTGTAATAAGTCCATTTTCATTCATGGTTTTGTTTTTTGGATGCTCTCTCTTTTCTTTTTGAGAAGCTTGGCTAATGGTTTGTCAATAGTGTTTGTTTTTTCAAAGAACCAACTCTTGGTTTTACTGATCTATTCGATGGTTTCTTTGATCCTCTATGTTGTTTATGTCTGCTCTGATTTTTACTCTTTCTCTTCTTCTACTGGGTTTGGGGTGCTCTTGTTGCTTTGCCTCTAGTTCCTTTAAGTGAGTTGTTAGATTGCACACTTGTGCTTTCTCTAATTTCTTGAAATAGGCTTGGAGTGCTATGTACTTTCCTCTTAGGACTGCCTTTGCCGCATCCCACAGAGTTTGGATTGTTGTATTTTCATTTTCATTTGTTTTCATATATGTTTTAATTTCTTCTACAATTCCTGATTGGCCCATTCATTCTTTAGAAGGGTGTTCTTTAACCTCCATGTTTTTGGAGGTTTTCCAGACTTCTTCCTGTGTTTGATTTCAAGTTTCAAAGCACTATGATCCAAAAGTGTGCATGGTATAATCAATTCTTTTATATTTCTTGAGGGCTGCTTTATGTCCCAGTATGTGATCTATCTTGGAGAATGTGCCATGCGCACTTGAGAAGAAAGTGAATTCCTTGGCCTCAGGATGTAGAATTCTAAATATATCTGTCAGATCCAACTGGTCCATTGTGTCATTCAAGTCCATTGTTTCTTTAGTGATTTTCTGTCTGGTTGATCTATCCATTGCTGTAAGCAGAGTATTAAAGTTCCCTACTATTAGCACATTCTTATGTATAAGGTTGTTTCTGTTGTGATTAATTGTTTTAAATATTTATGTGCTCCCATATTCGGTACGTAGACTTTTAAATTTGTTAGTTCTTCCTGATGGATGTACCCTGTAGGTATTATATAATGCCCTTTTTCATCCTTTGTTATTGTCTTTAATTTAATCTCCAATTTTCTGTTATGAGTATAGCTATGCCAGCTTTCTTTTGATTTCCAGTAGCATGATATATTTTTCTCCATCTCCTTACTTTTAATCTGAAGGTATTTTCCAGTCTAAAATGAGTTTTTTGTAGACAGCATATAGATGGATTTTGTTTATTTATCCATTCTGTTACCCTATCTTTTGATTGGAGCATTCACCCCTATTACATTCAGTGTTATTATTGAAATATGTGGGCTCAGAGTCATTGTGTCCTTTGTGGGGTTCATGCTTGTGGTGGTGTCTCTGGTGTCTTCGTTCCTTGCAACATTTCCCTCAGACATCCCCCTCAGGATTTCTTGTAGGGCTGGCTTAGTGGTGACAAATTCTTTCAATTTTTGTTTAATTGGAAAGGTTTTTATCTCTCCTTCTATTTTGAATGACAGGCTTGCTGGATAGAGGATTCTTGGCTGCATATTTTTTCTGTTCATCACATTGAAGATCT